>JAHLJT010009355.1:93497777-93687339 GCA_031308135.1 Acheta domesticus
ACCTCTTTGGTTAAACCTTCAAGCTCGTCCGTTATTCTATTTGCATCTGACTAACGACGTTAATAACTATGACAGTAACGCGTTGCCTCATTGCATCATACTTTCCGGTTCGGAACAATATGCAATTGCCCTGCCCTGGTCTGATATTCATTTCGCCACAGTACTGTTTCAGTTTATTCTAAATCATAGGAAATGACGACCAGCTCATCAATCAGCTCTAGAGATGGGAAAACAAACAGAATGAGGAAGGAATGAACGCGCGCGGTATGTGACCCTGTTGTTTAAGCCAGTTATCCTCTAGCATTCACCCAAAATTGATCAGAGGAATCCATTGAAAATAACAGTTCAGATTGACTAGTCTCTGGGATTATCTTCAAGGTAGCGATAGGTACCTAACGAGATACTCGTGCCGAAAAACAATCATTGTTGATACTCAAATGACAGACCTTCGGAACTACGTATGAAGCTTATATCCAGCCCATATTCATACACGTTACCTCACATCATAGATCATTGTTTAATCAGATTACGAATACTACAACTACAAATTCCTACTCCTGATGCAGTTTGCAGCTACATACCTCATACTGTCTTACGTAAGATTACAGAGCGTCCTAAAATTATTCTTTTAAAACTAAAAATAAGAAAAAAATTGAAGTTGTATATTGGTATTTTTATTGGTATTTTATTTTTCCTCTCAATCCAAATCTACGATAACGAACTCCCATGGGTCTCGCCTGATCAAGCGACGCAGTGGAGCTGTTGTGGAGAAGGAGAGAAGAAACTCATTGTTCCTTGACGAGTGCAACGTACCGAAGTAAGGTGATCACTGATTATCCATTTCAAAACTTCCTTACAACAGCAACCTTTTTAGACCTTTGTACCATCACTTGCAGGCCAGCGAACCGTCTCGAGATACAGTTATCAACCATACCATTTGGGTTGTTGACATTATCGCCTCGACATCCCGGTCATGCACACACAAATAGAGCCCAATCATCTGTCAACATCTATTAAGGGTGGTTTCTAAAATTTTTCCAAATGAAGCTGTAAATAATGATAGAACATTCTTAACAAGGTGGTTTCAAAATTGGAAATCAAAATTTATGATTTTGCCCAGTTTTTCCTGAATTTTCATCACTAATTTTTCCTTAATATGTAAACTTATTACGAATAAATCTGAAACATTTCTGCCTTGGTATTTAATGTGTTTTAAATAGGTTGACATTTAACATCCTGGTAATTAAAACACCGTTTCATGCTACGTAGCAAACGCAAACGGAGCAAAGTACTCTTGTAAAAATGGCGCGGATGCCATTTTTAGTAAAACGTCAGAAATTTCAAAATTTACAAAAGTTCTGCTTCTTTATGCGTGATCATTTACCATATTAGCAACATAACTAGGTAGAAATCAAATACTTCATGGAGGAGCTTTTGGCTTTCGATTGTTTTGGGTCGATAGTTTTCGTGGTATCTCCGATCTATACCAGGCGAATGACGAAGCAGTAATACCATTACAAACGGGTCACAGACCGCGCAAGATACCTGTACCTCATCCATGTCCCGCCTTCCTCTCCCCTTATTCACACTCATTCTTGCAAGCGCTACACTACCACACATGTCGGGAGACCAGCTAAGATGTGTCGGCAGACCAAGAGCTTACAGCTTGCCCCAGCTGGAGAGGGAGATAGATGGAGGGGGAAACTGAAGTCTCCGTGTAAGCCAACGCTGGAACTCATGTTTTTGCGTTGAAGAACCATCGCCAACTCCTCAGATATAACATCCAATAAACGTACGGGGCTAATGACAACAGGAATTGACATGTCCGAAAACGCTAAAGCATCACCATCGGGCGACTTAAACTTTCTGTTATCAGCTGACGCTGCTTAGGCTCAGTTAAGAGAGAGTTTTAGCACCAGGCGTGAGGTAGCGGCGTTATGTGCTAACGGTCACGTGACGGACCTTGAAGTCATAATGTCTTACCTTAGAACTAAGGTACAACCTTATATCTTCATAAATAGTGCACGTCTGTAGGAATCTCTACAGACACCTTACAAGCGGCAAAATGGCCGCCTACTCTTTGCATATTATTAATTTTCCTTGATAAATGAGTAATTGAGGAGAGTTGGAGAATCAGGGTGCCCAGCTTGCTGAGGTGGCAAAATTCAAAAAATATTTGTATAGTAAAAAGTATTGGATTAATAAGAAAGCAAACATTCTTACCCAGCCGGTATTCGAACTCTAAATAATCAGCCAATGGCTCAACGTACCTTGCAGGAGGTGGTGGATGTTGAAGTGCGTGATCTCCAGGCGGCGTAGGCAAGGGAGTTGATCGAGGCGCGGTTGAGATCCCGGCCCTGGGGAGGGGGAGGGGGCGGAGGAGGAGTTGCCCCCTCGCACCACCAGCTCGCGCAGGCCGCTGCCCGACAGACCGTTCAGCACCTGCGCACACAACGCACAACGTGACACGTCCAACCATTAAGGTGGCTCCACACATTCGTCATTCGCCAAGCAGCGAACTACTTGCTCGCCCTCTCACCAACTAGCTGATGTGTTCGGCGAATGTTCGTTCCTTCGATATGTCCAAAAGACCGACACGCGATTAGGGCGAGCGCCGAATGTTCGTCACTCGGCAAAATAGCAATGCGACCCATCCACACTACTGGGGATTCGGCGAGCAGATTGCTCGCTGTTCGCCGAATAGCGAATGTGTGGAGACGCCTTATGCAGTGGTGTGCCTGGGAAAAACGGTACATTTACAAGACACTTCTCCTACTACAACACAATAACAGAATGCTCTTACTGTGTCCTTCTTACTAGCACACCATAAGGTTATACTTTTTCGCTTTAAGGTGGCTCAGGACATCAACTGATTTCAATGCAGTGCCTCTGACTGGGAAGCTTCAGGTTCTAGTCCCGACGGCGGAAGGATTTTCGACACTAGCTTGTCAACTAGGTCGAATTCAGTCTCTGTCTGGAGGAGAATTCTAGCGGCTACCTGCTCCAATTTTGCTTATTTTTTTGACGCTTAACAATTCCAATTTTTAAACTTTTCTTAGAATAGAGCAAAAAGGACACTTAAAAATGATGTGGGTCTCATTTTCGTTGTTCTCGTCTGAATTTCGAAAACTGCAAAAGTTAGAAATAATGCGAGAAAGTATGAGCTGGTTAGAACACTAGTTTTCTTGTATCGGGGCGTGCAATATGCCATTGTATTTTTTACAATTAATAAATGATTACGTTATAATTAAGGCACTAAGGAAAAGTACAGTTTTCAGTATTAAGGATACCGTGCTAAATTCTATGTACTAAGTAACTAATGAAGTTCTAAGTATTCAATTCTAATACTAAGTAATTTTAAGCCACTCAAAAGGTTTGCGTTTGTGTAAATATGCACATCGCCGATTTTTTAGCTTACGACAACTCGTAATATAGTTGAATTCCCCCCCAGCCCGAAAACTGAATTGCTAAAAGTAACGGGATGCCAAAGATGTTTCTCGTGGTTACCAAATTGCCACACCCAGAGCACGTGCTCCCAGACGTAGGTTGCGAGATTAAATAAAGACCATTTCAGACTGAGTATTATTTTTTAATATAGCTGTATCGTAAATTTCGCATAATGGCACAGGCCTCAAAGTTTATTTCAAATTTGATACAGTGCTTCATGCTACGCAAACTTGTATTTTATAACAACGACAAGTATTATGATTGTATATTTAGTACCGTACAGAATGAATAAGCATTATCAGAAAACGAAATTCCTCCGAAATATCCTAGGTTGGGCCAAAGTCTAATGTACTAGAATATGAGACAAAACATGTATGACGCTGTCCGATCTTGAGGAACTTACCCTAGGAATCGATGGTCAGTCCTTCACCGGTAACGCTTAGTGTTTCCACCCACGCTGTGCCTGCCTGCAGCAGAGGCAAGGAGAAGTCCCAGAAGGAAGGGAAGTTGGGCGGTACATCACGTGGCGGCATGAACAATACGTACGAGCGTAGGAACACTTGATGGGCACAACTGATTTCTCTGCAAGCAATGTGCCAAATAATCTGTTAAATCATCAAAATGTATAATAATAATAATAATAATACTAATAATAATAATAACAATAATAATAATATTTCGTCACGCATCAAACTTATTGTAATTGTTTATGAAAGCTTTTTTAGACTACTTTAACTATCGTATCATTGCGCATATGTGTATTTCTGTTGTACATCTTTCGCGAATTTCGGTGCCTGTAGGCATTGCTCGTTTCCCAGATGAGGCCGTTTATGATTGTTGCAACTGTCGTAATATCAAACATAAAATGGTCCGCGAATACTTTTCCCCTGAACCCTAATTCTTCATTGTTCATACTGTGTTGAACAACCGCTCCTAATATTTGAAACCCTCGACTGAGACATTACTCAAGACGAAGCTACCGTGATACCGCTCTCCCTATTCGTCGTGCACAAGAGACCAAATCAGGCATTGTATTACATAATTTTCCACAAGTTTAGCACGTGAGCCTATTACGCTTAGTCCTATCTAAGAGGAGAGAACTAGATTACATATAACTGACTGCGCAGAGAGATCGTGCAGAGACTCGTAGATCTTTACGTCACATGCCTAGTCGTACCCTTCACTGCTGACAAGTCACGTGAGCTCACGTAACGCTCTTGATTGCTATATCCTGCCACAAAAGGATGCAATGAATGTGAAGGCTACCGCGGCCGGAGCCAGTATCTACTTGGCTGTCCGGGGGACGCGGCGTAGGCGCAGATGCCAACGTTTCGGTCGTCGTGCTGCTACCTGGCGAAACCCAGGTGCAGCACATCGCCGCGCTTTTCGCCCTGAGGAAGTGTTGCAGCATGACGGCCGAAACGTTGGCATTTGTGAATACGACGCGGCGTCTCCCAGTTATCCAAGTAGATACTCACAAAAGAGTTGTCGTAATTTTGCTATGTAGTTGAACAGAACTATAGGCTCGGTCCTAACATCATGATCTGCAACCGAAGCAGCCCGTGAGCAGAGCCCGATACTTTAACACAATATATGCGCCTTACGTGAGTTCGCGCTTTTCCTTCAACACGTAGTTTCCCTCGCGTTCTAGTTAACGACATAACGCCGATATAGAGCAAACAAACAAGGTATTTGTGATTTCAGCGCGTAAAATGGCGAAAACAATGTTTTAAAATTGCTCTGTAAACTCTAATCTATATAATGCCAACTGCGACGAAAGCAGAATCGCATTTTCTTTACCATTCTAGAATCAATAATCTGAATCGATTTCTGAATTAATACAAGCAAAAAACATCAATAATGTTATTAATAATTATTATAATAAAATAATAGTAATAATAATAAAAAACAATAATTGTCACTTTCCTGTCACCTTGTTGAAAGCTATTACGCTCGGAGAATATGTCCGCAGTTGTATAGAATCCAAATATATAAACAATAGTAATAATGATAATGATAATAATAATAATAATAATAATGACTTACTCAAAACTCCAACAGTTCCTATTCACAACGAGGATCCCCACTGAAAGATTACTGGCGAAAGTCATGTTCAGCTTCAGAAATTTCCACTAAAAACACTCATTAGTCTCTTCTCAAGGGATTTCATGGCAATGCAGAATGTAATGTTCAAGTGGTTATTTACTGTTTCCAATTCCTCTGTCACTGTGAAATTCTTGATATGACAGAGTGATTTTTAGAATTCGCTGGAAATATCTCAGTACAGGCAAAGTCCTTCTGTGCTCCGTTAACCTGGCACGGCTCATGAAGGGGAACAAGTTCTGTGCCTGCAGTTTCAGCACACGACAGAGTTGGAAGTTCTGCGGTTGGCAAAACTGGCTGGTGAAAACACCACGACAAATAAAAGAGCTGTTGCTGGTATTCGAAACGTCATCATCACCATTCTGAAATTCCACGAGGCAGATGATATTTGCCTTCTTATCGATATTGACAGCGTCAGAGGTTGTCCAGGTTTTGTTATCTGCGTACAAACAAAAAGTCATATTAATATAGAGTCCATCATCTGTTGTGTACTATTTCTACATCTGAACACTGCAATTATTATATCATACACAAAATAGTTAATATACGACTGATTATCAACCTCAATAAGCAGCCCATATACGGTAGGAATGCATGATAGTTTTATCTGTCCGTAAGTGCGCTTCTTGTTTTTAACCGTATCCCGAAAGCACCCGCAGGCGCCCGTTTTCCGTGATCGTTTTTTCCGCATTTCGAGTTTTTAGCTCAGCTTCTAAATAACCTCCTCTCTCGACTGTGTTTCCGTCCATTGCTTACCTTTGTTCAGGTGGGAGTCGCTTTCATTTGGGAGAGTCTACTTGCCTCGTGGATAACCTACTTGGAACCACGTTACGCGCTTGGGGTTCAGATTTGTAAGTAATTCCGGGCACGTCAACTGCTAGGGTCATTAGTACCGTAAGTGTAGTGCGTGTTTTTTATCGCGGGGGGGTGGCGATGATCTTTCCCCGCTGGATGGTGAGATCCGGCGTGGACCTACCCGCCGGAACGCGAGGTTTTCCCCAACCAGTTACATCTAAACCGCGGGGCACCGCCTCAACCGGAACAAGCCCTAAGCTCCCGACTGCTCTCCCGGCATGCATGGTAGAATATTTCATGTAAGTGTTTGTGTAAATAAGGGTGCTCTCTGAATCTGAATCAGTGAAATTGTCGCTGATTCAATCAGTGAGAGCGGAAGTCACTGATATCTTCAGTCGAAATGTGTGGTTTTGCTGACAATCAGCGAATATGCGAACCTTTTCATAATGACCGCCAGCATTTCACTGGTCGTCAGTGGTAAAAGTACCGCGCCACTATCGCTCACTGATCGTTCAGTCCTCACGTTCAATTCGTTGTCACCGATTTCACTCATTCAAACAGAGAAGTTTCACTGGTTCAAAAAGTGAACCCGATTTTCACTGATTTGTTCAGTCAATTCACTGATTGTCAGTGGCAGGGTTATAACTGACACCATCAGTGTATAGTCACTGTCAATCAGTAGTTTTTCACTGATTCAGACTGAGAGAGTTCAGACAAGATAGGAAAAGGAAGAGGAAGGAAAGATCACGCGCGACCCTTTTGTTATGGTACTGTTCCGGTATTCCCTTGGTGTTGATCGGAGAAACCACGGAAAACTACCGATCTGAGCAGGCGGCCGCTAGAATTATCCTGCAGACAGCAGCTAACCCGAGCGTGATGAAAAATCGTTAAATTTAGTGTTATTCAATTTTTATTTGGTCGTATGCTGTGTTTTATTCTCTTTTAAATGTTTAAAAACGTTTCTTGCTATGTTTCTTAGTTTTTGAGAAATTTTTTTTTCGAATGGAGTGTCAACTACTGTTAAGCCCTAAGTGGGTGTATTTCAGAGGCATTTTCCCGCAATGCAAATTTTTACACATTCGTACACTTCAAACGTCATAAATCAATAACTACTAAAGATAATAATATAATTCTTTTTGCAACATGTAACCCATGAAATTCTCTATTGAATGAACTTGAATTGTTAATCTGTTACTAAAATTTTCAGTTTTATGACTGAAATGTCCAAACAAAATTTATATACAATTTTTTCTCAAACAAACAAGTCCTGACACTTTAATTTTCACAGTATATTTACAATTCTAGTTCATTCACTAGATAATTCAATTGTGATTAATTTGAAAAGAATTTTTAAAATATATCAATTAGTTGAAGAGTTATGCTGTTTGAAGTAAAAACCTTCATTTTTTCGATTACTTTTAAACAATATTTGAAAAAAATTAAATATTTGATAATGGTAATTGGAGGTAAGGGATAATCAACCACAATTCTTAAGTGGTAATTGGAGGTAAGTTTTTTTAAGTAAGCAATTTTTAAGTGATTGATTATCTCTTACCTCCAATAACACAAAATATCAGCTACCACCACGGAAGAAAATATTTGATATTTAAAAGCATAAAGAAATTAAATATGCAAACGAGAACAAAAATAGATCCAAATTTGTTCAATTTTTTTCTCGAGTAGACAGCTACCTTAATGCGACCTATCTATACAGCTAGTGTCGAAAATCCTGCCATCGTGGGGACTCGAGCCCTAGTATCTCTCGGTCAGAGACACTGCAGGGATATCAATTGATGCCCTGAACCACCTGGGCTACAGGATTCGCCAGTTACAGGCCTGCAGGATTCGGGAGATCATGAGCACGAATCGTGAAGGAAAATCAGAAGTCAACGAATATCGGCCACAACAGCCGTACTCCTCCTGCTGCAAAGGCGTCTGTTTTTGGGAGGAGGAATGATATATAACTGACAAAACTGTCAAGTATTTTGACAGTTTGTGAGCCTTTCTCACGCAGGGGATGTGTCAGTTTAATGATTTTACGAATCTTTTCGTACCTTGCGAACATAATCCATTCAGGTAAGCAAGAATGTCAATGGCCACAAGCCCGGATGAGAAAAAAGGGACCCATAAACCTGTCACGTATTCAGAGCATGTGTAGGGCTCTAAAAAGGGCTCAATCGCGATTCAGATATCTGCGTTTTACACGCACAGTTTAACCGCTTTACAGTTGTGCAGATAAAACGCACCCAAACAAGTCCAAGGGCTTCTAAATTTCTTCAAAAAACAGGTTCATGTGGGAAGTACCTAAATGTGTTTGGGCGTAAATGTGTATTTTTGTGCACTGTTTATTTAGCACTGGAATCCCTATCCCCTCTGTACGTATTTGAATTATGCACTAAAGCAGCAAGTGTTGGTTGCTGATATTTGATACTCATTAACGTTTTCTCACATGTTCTACGAACTATTTGCGGCATATCGGAGTGTTGTACAGTAAAATAAATGCGCGAAATAAAATTAAACTAAACGCATAAATGCAGTATTATACCCTTATTTAAAAGAGTGGCACTTCAAGGTCACGGGCTGGACAGAGAGGAAGAATATGTCATACAATTGGGAGCTTACGTTTTTAGCTTTTTGATGTTGGAGCTCTCAAAAGCATGAGACTGCCCCCCTCTTGTTCCAGCACGTGACCTTGTAGTGCCATTCTATTAAATCATAATACATTCATTGATGCGCGTAAATGCGGACATTGAAACAGGGGGATTTATTTTCACTGACCTGATTGTAACTGAACTAGATAAACGTGAAATGAAGGTGAAGTGAATAGGAATAGTCCAGCTACTATTAGAAGGAAGGGCAAAAACACGGACGTCAATTCTACAAAAATATATTACGGAATTTTAGATCAAGGATGTATAGAGTATCCTGAATTTGTTTGATAGCATTTTAGATTCCAGATCGTATTCAGGGTAGTGAAATACGCCCCTCCTCAAAACGTTTTTTACAACAACGGTAATACTATTTGTCCGGAAAATTATTGTGCCTTTAATCTGTTACGAACGCTAAGCAAATTGTTTTGTAAAATTATTTAAGATCATCTGAGTAAATGAGCGTAAAAATTCAGTAACAGCTCATAATTGTGCCCATGTTTTAGGAGATGTTTCCCGATAACAGACAATATCTTTGTGTTAGACACGCTAATAAAAAAGCGCTTCCTCGAAAACTGGGTCATTTGCACAGCAGTTTTGTAGATTTTCGGAAATGGCTTTGACTTAATTAATAACGAAGCTTAATGGATAAAACTTAGCGAGTTAGGCTTCTGATGTAAATCTTAGAGATATGTTACAGAACATGAACAGGAAGAAATTTAGATTACCTGAGGAAGATGGTATATATACGACGGTAATCTACGTGTGTACATACGAATAGTGCAATTTACGAAAGTGAATATCACTATTGGTCTTATCAAGTGAAAACTGTTGCTAGAACCCTCTCTGGACATAATTGGGATAGGGAACAATTAATTCCGCGAATTAATTGTTCCCTATTCACACAATGAACGCGAGAGATAACAATTAATTCCTCATAGACTTTCGGATATAAAAAGAAAGATGATGTAGCAACAACGGTCTAAAAATGCATCCTAGTGGCACAAATTTTCACTAGTCCGGTTTGGGATTGTGAAAGTTGTTCACACACTTTAGAGAGGACCTAAGAGGAGGGTTACACGTGATTTAGAGTCGGGGATGAATGCAAAGAAGGCTGAAAGACAAATTCTAATGGAATCTGTGTGCTTTGCGGCGAGGCAGAAGATTGGATTGACAAAAAATTGTTGTACCATCGAAACTTGGAAGAAGTCTGTCCGTCTGTGAACACTGCTAGCGCCTAAACAATACGCACGATTTCTTCCAAAATGGATATTCCCCAGTCGATCTGGTTCTAGACGAAGCTTTGAGATTTTGAAAAGATTCTTCAAAATTTGGGGGTACTTTATATGAAGCCCCCCGGGGATTTTCAAAATTTTCTCAAAACAACTCCAATTTTTCTTCAAATTTCTTGTCTGAATAGACTAAAATACACTTATTAACATGGCATAGGTGCAATTTTCACTGATAACTCTGAATTTTCGAAAATTGTGAAAGTTTGAGTTTTATTCGGCGTCTTCCTCCAACTACAAAATTGAAGATAGAGATTTTTCCTTAAAATAAAATTTTTTCTTCATAGTGAGTTCTTTCTTTAGGTCATGTAATTTTTTGGAAATTTTTAGTAGTTTTTGCGCAATATTGCGTGCAATATGTGCAATTTTAAAAAATTACCAAAACAAGATTTTGTCAAAAATGACTCCAAATTTTTCCTCTAGACTTTTGTTAGGGATAGTGCTAAATGTACCTACGAGAATGACAAACTTCCGATCGCTCTATTCTATTGTTTTTTCAAAAATTGAAAAAATGTAATTTTTTGACTTGTCTCTCACGTCGTTAATAATTACATTAACAGCAATTTTTCACATTATTATATTTACGAGTACCTGTACAATACAGTTTAGCTAAAAAATGAAAATATTACAGTTAAATGTACAGTTTAAAACTGTGTAACTTAAAAATGGATTTACTATTGGTATGTGCTTTCTGTTATTTTAACATATTTCAACTTTCATTAACTAAAAACTATCAGTCTATAGTCTATAGTTCAACTTGAAATATGTAATAGTAACGAAAAGTTTGCCAAATAGTAACGAAAAAATGTTGAAACGTAACACGGGGATAAAGAAGTTTTCGTTTCGTTAATTTTTACGCTAATTTCTTACAAAAATGTTAATTGAGATCAAGGTGAAAAAATACAATAACAGATTTTTAAACATTATTTATGCATACACAAGGCGATATTTGGGATGGCCTTCAACGCTAGTTGTTTAATATCTTGACTTATTTTACTTTAAAAAGGTCTCATCGCAGATTGAGGTATAATCTTTCCAAAGTACAAAGCTCATTCGATGTAAAAAAGGCAAGCTTGCGTGAAATTATTAGTGTTGTGTAATGTGCTGAGATTACTATAACAATTGTGATTTATTAATGTTCAGTATCCTACACCCACAAGGAAGACGAAATATTGTTCGACCATCAAAGATATGGAAATATCAACTACCTAGACACGAAAATGAAGAAGTTGTAGTAGTAGAAGGATATAAATTTTAAGCAGTGACAAAATTGAAATATTTGAAGTTGAACTATAGACTGTCTCTTATACAGTTCTTAAGTTAATAAAAGTTGAAATATGTTAAAATAAAATAGAAAGCACATACCAACAGTAACATCCATTTTTAAGTTACACAATTTTGAACTGTACATTTAACTGTAATATTTTCATTTTTTAGCTAAACTGTATTGATTTCAATAAAATTAAAAATCGATTAAATTTTCGTTTAATAGTATAATTTATTTTACACCTTACCTTATCTTTCCAAACAACCAGTGAATTTGTAGATGTTTTACTTCCTTTAGAATGTCATTGAGATCATTCACGATCACTCTCCGAAACCACAATCGCTTGAAAATGGAGGCTTGTTATGCAGCTTCCTGCTGTAATTTTTAATCTTGACACCCCGCGCACACTCACACGCTTATACTCCACACGTTAATAATGCTCTTAGCATTTAATTTACTAATTTTACTATATTACCTATGTGCAATTATACTCTTGTGATATAGTTTAAGAGTTGCCAACACTCCGATCACAAAGTTCAGTCACATAGTGGCTACACAAATTTCTTCGTCAAATAATAAATTCAGGAGTAGTTTTCTCGGAGAAAATGAAGCGGCTGTGCTGTACGTGCTGCTGCTTTGAGATACCGATCGACACTGATAATACCTTCTCGAGAGCATGTCTCACAGTCCAGTAAACTGGGTGCGATACAAAAGACTTTCGGGCTATTGGTTGATGAGTCATACGGGAGAACGTGGTGGATGAGTAATGTGCCGGCCGCCAGTCCTATTCTCCAAGGCACTATTGCCTTTCACTCGAAGTACTGAAGTACACTGATAAAGGTTTGGAAACGAGAGCAATGACGTAGAGAAGAAAACTTGGATTGCAATAAAAATTAAACAATAATCTTGAAAAATACTTGTTTAAAGTCTCTGGAAATTATTATCTCATCTATCAAATCTAAATTTATTTGTTTGCTTTAAATATGATTATACAGGATGATTTAGCCCTCGTTGCTCATAAAGGATCCTGTGATAAGAGTACACTAAGTTATTCATGTGCACAAAAGAAAATAGTTTGGACTTTTTTCAAAAGTTTGAAAATAGGTTTTTTGTCACTTTTCATTTTTTGTATAAATGTAGCCCAAATATTACATTAAATATTGTTCGTTTTTGCTATTATCTAACGAATCCTTATATGAAAGGAGAGAGAATTATTATTATTATTATTATTATTATTATTATTAGAATTATTATTATATTATTATTATATTATATTATTATTTATTAATTATTATTATTATATTATTATTATTATTAGCCAAAATTTCGCATTTTATCTCTTATAGCAGGGGTACTACAAGGGTTCAAAATAACCTTGTTTTGCGTAATGAAAGATAGGCATCTGAGCCACATGGCCTCCTTGACGTGCATAACTCTGTTGGGTTGTTCCTTTATTTCTGTCGCTATGCTTTCAGTGCGTCGAAGAAGGACATCACAATCCACATCATCGGTATCATAAACGCGGTCTTTCGTTAACCTCGAGAAAAAAAAGTCCAGCAGATGCAAATCTGGAGACTTGACCATGCTACTGAGCGTCCTCGTCCCATCCACCTACCTAACAGTAAATGTACGGTAAATGCCTCGAGAATTCAGATGGACGTTGTAATTCTGCACTACCTTTATTTTCAAATGCTGCACCAGGTTGAAATGGAAAGGTCGTAATCTCTCAGTATGAATTGTTCGCTAGAGATTGTGATGCGTTGATCTCCCGCGCCATACGCTCGCTTTCGAGGCTTAGCGGATAGTAATAATAACTGAGTTTTGCAGGGTAGTGGCGAGCCGTAATGTGAGGTGAATCAGCTCGCTCACTTGCCATAACCCATGTTACATGATCATAAGCGCATAATCCAAAATTTTGTGTTAATTATGTACAAAACTAAACGACGAAGAGTATCCAATTTTGGCAAATTCTGTCTGTACATTACATGTGGGGATATGGCTCTGGGATGTTAGCAACGAAGACTGAATAACCCTGTACAATTTTCGTACAATACTGAACTGCTATGACAATGAAATACAAGTTTTATATTGCGTTGTGTTCTGACTGTTTTATTGATTATCTGACATTTTGTACTTACATGTGCTTTGAAAATGAAGACAACTTTAGGAGAACAAAAATAGTTTTAAACAAGAATGCCATGCACGTGTGAAGTGAAATATCTATACATTTGAAATTAACATTTGTAAAATCGCAATTTTAGGTTAAAATTATCCTTTGCAAATTAAAAAAACTACAAAATTGAAAAATGTTAACTGACTTATACATCAGTGTACCCCTAAACATTATAAAAATCTTTTTTCTAATATTTACAACCTTTAATGCCTTTTCTATTACGGTAAAGCATTTGATTTCGCGAGCAGATTTTTATTTTCGCTTTAACATCTTCCTCCTCAACAGTCCTCAACAGCTGATTTCCCAGAAAGGGTGTGAATGTAACGTCACAGTAAAGGACGACTGATAAACTTTATTCATAGAATTTGAACAAACAGAGAAAATTCTGGAGTGAATGCTGATCCTATTGCTTGAGTACATTGAGTCACTGTTGGAAGCCACACTATTGATTTTCAAATGCTAGCATTGCTTTCCGCCCTTGCCTCTACATTTACGAACAAATGTTTTTGTCACAACTGACATACTCGAGGAGCCACCAATTTTCAACGATGTACGTATTCAAACGTATTCTTATCATTATAGCATTACGTAGGGATCACATTCTTTACTGCAATGCATTACCTTCTGCAATACATTTTATTCCCGAATAAACCATATACCATCTGCACTCATTTCCATCTGGGAAAACATAACCCTCACCAAAACAGAATCAAACGAAACTACCGAAACATTCTTTCTTGCTCCTTAGTCATTCTCTTCAACAATAAAGCTCACCTAAAGCATATCTTAATTTTTCATATCATGCATTAGTTTCATTGTTTTCTCCTTCAACTCTCAAATAAATTGTGTATTTCTGACAAACGCTTCACAGGCTAACGCATGTGAATATTCAATTACAAAACCGTACCCGGATCATACTCATTCCCTGTACATTTCAAAAGCGGCCCCGTTACCTTTTGTAATAAAACATTTCATTTCGTAAATATGTTAAAGCTCATTTTTAACCTGATAACTTGGGAAATTGTTATACATTAGACAACAGGCTGTCCAAGCCATCTGTCAACCTTGTAAATAGTTCAACACAAAATCAATTGTACCGAAATCCTTAAAACTTTAATTTTATTCTACTTGCTTTATGTTTTAGTCTTTTATAAGAAAAATATCTCATATTTTAGTAAAAAAGTTGAATGGAAGATGGTAAATGTAATTGCCTTCTCCCTTGTGATTTTTTAGGTTTCGCACACCAATGATCATTTTAAGATGACGATTCAAAAACCATCAAAATCCAATATTAATACTTCCACGTTATTTTAGCTTTTACCAGATTAGTTTATGTAATTAAAATATTAAGCCAACTCAAATGTCAACTAAATATTTTTTTTCTGAATAACAGCTTCTGCTACTGCACTTCTGCTCCCCAATAAGTCATATAAACATTTTTATTTTTAATAAAACAAACAAAACATTAAAACTGGACTTCTGAATATTAATAAAAACTTAAATACAGCTAACATAACTAGTTATCAACTACGATAATGATTCACGAATAACAATTACCCAATAATAATGTGGAACAACTCAGGTATCAAATAACTTGCAAAATTATACTTGACAGCCCTTATGATAAATACTTTATGATAATCCCCTGATGATAGACCAATATTGAGATCTGGTTTCTCTTACGTGCTGGCCATACAAAATCAAACGAACCGTTGCTGGAAAATTTAAGTAAATACTTCTGATTTTTACATTGTTTTCATTGTAGCGTCTCATCTTTGTATCCAGATAGCTTTGTCCACTGAGGCTATTGGTGTCATTAGAACCAGTGTCAATTGTTTCGTTTATTTACTAATAAATTTTACGATATCCAAGCCAAGGCCGTCTAGAAGAGTATATTAGAAGGCCTGAGCCAATGTGAATGTCACGTGATCTGACGTCACAATCGGTGGCTGAACATTTTTCGTTTCCGTATGTTATCGAGTTAGTATAATCTAGTTAATTGGCCTTTGTAGGAAGTTTAGATGCGAACAAATGTTTTAATAATTCAGTATTAATTGTGTGCACTGTTTCCTGCATAAAAAATCCCTTCGTCCATTATCTTCGAGAAAGCAAGGTATGTCTACTTCAATATTGTGTGATTTAAGTATGTGGTGCAATTATCAAATATTTTATGTAATACGTTTTGTTGTTGCACTTGGATGTTTGGTTATACTATTATACCCTGCGTTTGTTTCAGTGAATACTTGCAAACTATCCTAAAAGGAAGTTGTTGAAAATTAGGCAGGAGAAAAATATAAAAAATATAAAGTGAAGTGTATCGTGTTGTTGATCAAATTATGATGGATCGACGGAAGGCGTTTCAACTTTGAAACTTCCAAACAATCCTGCTCTGTGACAGAAGTGTATGAAAACAAATAGGAAAGATTTTGTCCCCTCAGAGAACTTGTCTGTGTGTGTAAAACACTTCGACTCAAAATTTATTCTCTACCAGAACAAGCAGTAAGAGGAGATGGTGTCGAGATACATACTAAATGTGAAAGATGCATACTCTTCTATCTTAGTGAACAGCCTCAGTACTTGACGAAGACTCACCAAGTGTTTCAGATATTGATATCCGAAAATTTTGAAATAAGTTCCTGAAGCATGAAAATCAAAGAACTTTGTGTGAGAGACGGAGATCCGATTAATGGAAAACACGGTTTGGAGTTGTGGACAAATTCTGCTCACTTTAATAGAACTTTGTATATCTAAACATTTTGTTAAATAAACACTGTAAATTAGGAATGTTCAGTATAGTGGTATCAGGAATATAAGACCCATGGTCACAACACTGAGTGCAAAATAAGAAGACATTAAAGTCAATTTAAAGCGTCCGAAACAATTTTTATGTATTTCCAATGTGATTTGTGTCTTGAATAATCTCATTGTCTTACATAATCTGCTGGAGTACTTTCTGAATAAAATATTGCTCTCCTTCCTTCCTCTTCTTATTTTCAGCAGCTATAATTTCACTAACTTACCTATGAATATTTTACTGTTTCTTACAATATAATCAACTATTATTATTAATACTAATACGGCCATCAGAGAAATATCTGATAAATGCATTACTACTAACTGTACTACTAACTTCCATATAAATTAAAGTAGACAAATTGAAAGAAATTTAGCAGGAAATAAATAAATAGAATTCTCATGAAGGTACTTAATTTCTTATGAATATCAATTATGGCAGCAAAATTGTTTCATAAATTATACAAAATCTTATATTATAAATAAGGTAGCATGTACAAAAATTATGTTCATTTACGTGTACGAAAATTGTACAATATCGGAATACCTTAATATAAATAACTCTAAAATAAATTCCTATAGCATCAAGAAGGCTTAATGTTTCCTCGTGTTATTTTAAACAAGTATGGGTTTGGGTTTCCATGCGATTTTAAGCGCTAGATCTCTGTTTAAAACTTGGACAGCATGCATTTCCTCCCAGCCACCCTTCGTGACGTCATTCGGCGAAGGAGCAGGCCTTCTATTCTAGACGGCCTTGTCCAAGCCTTATATCACTCGTACATCTGAACTTACCTTTATCTTGAATCGCAAGATACCGTGTTTGGAAAAGAGCACTGATTCTAAGGAAATCAATGCACTCTGATAACAAGAAACACAAATTATTAGTAATAGACCACAATATTGTTTCCATTGCAACATACTTTAACATCAAAATTGATTGTTACTTTTCTTAAAAACAAACAAAATGTTAACGAAAAGCATTTAAAATGTTTACTATGTACTAATACCAAAATGTACAATACAAAAAGCTTATAAAGCTTGAAATTTCTGGTCAGCTAATAAAGTGGATGTACATGATATAACGCTTTAATTTCTTTATATTATTCGAATATTCCTTTTTTCGTGGGCTATTAATACTTGAAAGTTCGAATATTAACTCGAACATGATAACTCACACAGAAATGCATTGAGATAACAGTAAGTAAAGACTTAAGATTCTACGAGTGTAAATGAGTACGAATGGCACTTGCAAGGGAATTAACGAGCGCTAATTTAAATTATTTGAGTGTCATTCGTCATGCACTACAGAAAGCTGAACCCAAACATATCACATATTACCAACTTTTCTATCCGAGGCCTTCATTTGTATAGAAAGAAATGTTGATGCATTTTTAATTTCTACTAAGTATTATTGCCAGACTGTTTACATCGATACGTTTTCGCAAACAAACGGCGTTTTGAGCAATAGCATTGCTCCAAGAAACGAGATACCAAAACGAAATTTTACAAGTTCAACAAGTACAAAACAGGGATCTTAAAGCAAATACATTACTAGTAAAGAAAAATTATATAAGTAAAAACGGATTTTCCTAAAGTTCTCAAAACATGAGTTCAATATTAGTTATTTACGACAAAAATATAGTAAAACATCTTATTAAAATACAAATATCGTTCAACGTTTTAACCATATTGTAACAATTTCAGTGTTGCTGTAACATTCGTTTGAACTTGACTATTTGCCCTGGTAGTATTATTGAAATAATATTTACGAACAAATAATCCTTTTGTAGCTTGCGGTGCAACATTCAATGCAAAAATTCCATCATTGGGCATCTTTTTTCTTCAGTCATTTGTGATAGTGAGTATAGTGGTCATATAAAACTATGATTTGCTTTCTTGAATGTGCACAAAACATTATTTAATAAGTTTAGTTATTCATTTCAATATGTGAATGATGTGTGCCCACATTTCATGTTCATGAAGTACACCCATATAAACTTCAAATAAACACAAGATAAAGCTAATGATACGCCTAACCGATTACAGAGATTGAATAATATGAAATGAAGAGTCAATTACACAATAATAAAACAAGTTCACGTTTTTCTTATCTCAAGGCAACAGAACGCTACGCCTCAGGCAAGACGGAACTACACTACCAAGAGGTAGTAGTGGAAAATACGGATTTTCGGATTACGCTAGGAGATATGTACGAGTGATATCATTTTAGAGGTAACGCCTCTCAAAAATTTTAATTTAAAATAATATTATTTAAAAGTATTTTTTATAATATTGCAGGTTAACTTCAACGAAAATTAAATCAAGTTGTCTGTAATTAATGGAAAGTTTATCTCCGTAAATATACCTCGACCTAATACTTTTCTCGTAAAAATTACTTTTTTTTATTATACATTTTATCAGAATGAAGTTCTTCAACAATTACATCTTATTTTATTTATTTGCGAATTTGAATGCTATAGGAAATACTTTTTCCCGAATCGAAAATTCCATTAAAAAATTATGTATTGAAATAAGTTTCTTTAAATTATCATGTACTTTATTGTCCTTCCTTTTCTGGAAATTACTTTACAAATGGAAGTCAAGTATTGCCTTTGAATAATCCGCTTTAGTTTCCCAAGGATAAGGGTCTGTTATCTGAACCAGCATTAAGTGATTCATGTTTCACCGTGTTTGACCACAGCGCCCTTTTCTTCACTCGAAATTTTCCTTCTGTTCTGAACGCTCACAATGGCTTTTGCGATAATATTTCTTTCTGCATCATTGACGTAACTTTCCTTTCATCTAATTCATGACTTCATCACGTTGTAGTCCTAGAAGAGTGAGCATAGAAAATGACGTATAATGAAATTGTTAATATAAGATAAACAGCGAGCTAAATAATTCGTTTAAATAAAAATATTTGCTCTCAATGCAGCAAGATAAATTTTGTAACAGTGAGTTGAAATAAATGTCATGTTTAAAAAACTCGACCACGGTGAAATACCCCCAAAAAGTATTTTAAATGAAAGTAAAATCGCTGTTCTTCAAGTTGGTGAGAAGAAACTAGCCCTTACCGGCCTAATTTTTGAATAAATTAAGTTTTAATTAGCACAGGCTTTATGGAGAAACTTTCGCGGGCATAGGTTTTTCCAAGATACCGGAGACGTTATACGGTGAAAACTCGCTTTTTTTTTTGTTCAGTACATAGTAAATTTTTGAGGAATCAGATGGCATTTAATTTAACCCACCTCACGGGCCATTCTGAGGAGTAATTAATAAAAAACTACCGTGAAATTCATGGCAGCCGGAAGTGACGTTCTCAGCCGACGAGGTTTCGCGTCGCCAAATCATGCTATTGACAGCACTGTTTCTCTTCGGGAATCATCGGAATTCAATTTTGTATTCAAGTCAAACATTAGTCCATAAAAAAAACAACTAAAATAACTAGTAATTCTAATAAGAAAGGCGAATAATTTAATTGCTAACTGAAATTATTACCGATACTCTGAGTGAAGCCGAAGACACCCGAAAATATTTTAGTTGTGCCAACTTATGAAAATGAAAATCATACGAGATACTAATTTTAATTTCGAACATTGTTTTTCTAAATCAATACTTCCAAATTCCTCTTTTAAAATATTCCAAATCATTGTTTTATTATTCCACTTAACAGTTACAAGCAGCTATTGTTAATTAACTGATGGAATAATGATTGAGTATTTGACTAGCGACTGGCTCGACATTCTACATTAAAAGGATTTTAAATTCTTTTGTTGAGAGCATTCAGAAATAATTATTATATTTTAATTATTTGATATTAATTTATTGATTTAAATGCAAAACAATAAAACCCTGCAAAATATATTTACGAAGGGCACGATAAGCTGTATTTAATGATCGGCAATAATTCTTTAAATTTACAATGAATAAAAATGAAATTGTTGGAAATTGATAATAATGAGGGAAAAATACTGTAAATTACTAAAATTTATAATTCATCAAGAATCACATGCGGACCTGATTTTGAAAAGAGGACCTACAGTCAGTTTCGTTTTCTACTCGATGAAGCGAGGCAACAGCTGGCACGGCTCCAGGTGCTGCGGCGGCGTTGTCACGCTGATGGGAGATATCTGGTCGGGAAAACCCGGTAAGCTGACGTAGGTCGGCGCCGGATCTCGCCAGCCAAGCGAGGAAGATCCCGACCTCTCGCGCGAAAAACATGCACCGTACTTACGGGAATAATGACACAATCCGTTGAACGCGCCGGGGTCACTAGTCAATCAATCAATCCGAGCCAACAAAATATTTCTATAATGTTGATGCGTCCTCAATATTTCAAAAAGGACATGGATTTCTAAACAGCTGACCAAAGCATTCTCTTCAATTATTGCATATTTGAGCTGTACTGACCACATAAAAATGTGTTAATTATTTCTCTTTTACATAATGTTATTGAGGACAATCTACCAAATGCAAGACCAATGAAAATGCATAACATATATTTATCATCTCCTATTTATCTATTATATTCATTGTCTTCTTCCTCTTGCCGTTTCCTTAACCGCTACTTCGGTCTTCCTAATCTTCTTCTCCAGTCTTCTCTGTTCTTCCGGGCATCAGGAGGTAATTTCCACTTCTCAATTGTCTTTCTGATCTGATCTGGTCGTTCCACCCTGGTCTTTGTCTTCCTCGTTTTCTCCTTCACTTTGTTGCCATTCTAATGATTTTTTGGGAAGTCTTTTCTCCTCCATTCGCGTACATGTCCAAACCAAGTGAGTTGTTTCTTTTCAATTTCCTCTATAATATCATGATCTAAATTCATTATTTCCTCAACACTTTCATTTCTATTTTTTTCCATTCTAGATATTGCTGCAGCTCATCTGAGGAAATCTATTTCAAATGCTCTCAATTTTCTTTCCTGTTGTTCTGGAAGTTGCCATATTTCTTCTCCGTATAATGCAACACTTTCAATCATACTTTTATATATTCTAAATTTTGTCTTTCTGCTTATATTTGGATCCCAGATCCCTGGATTCAGGGCACCTAAAATTTTCCTTCCTTTAATTATTCGAGTTTCACATTCCTTTTTTGTAAAAACCTTCTTTCCGTATTGTTGTTCCCAAGAACTTTATGTCCTCTGCTGTTCTTATTATTTCTCTAGTTTCCATAGTCAATACATTATGTGTACTGCCTAGTGTCCAGTACACTGTTTTCTCTAGATTGAGGCTTAGTCCCAATTCTCATAATCTTGTTTTATCTTCCTAGTCATATATTCAATATCTTCCTGGTCTTGCGCCATCAGTACCTGATCATCAGCGAATTGTAGGGTATAAAGTGTTATATTATCATCAAGTGGTATTCCCATCCCACCACATTTTTTTTCCATACCTGTAACAACGCATTAACATATATTTTAAAGAGGGTGACAGACAACATCCTTGCCGTAGTCCTTCTGATATAGGAAATACTTTGGTCATCTGTTTTCCAACTTTCTCTTTTCCTTTTTGATCTATGTAAAATTCCTTCACCGCATTTATTAAAATATTATTTACATTACTTTCATTCATAACTTTCCAGAACTTTATGTCTGGAACACTATCATAGGCCTTTGCTAAATCAAGGAAGACCATATGAAGTTCTCTCCCTGTTTGCCATTTCTTTTGCATCACCTGGGACAAACAAAACATGTTATCTATGGAAGAACGACCTGCTCTAAAACCACTTTGTTCTTCTTCTTCATATTCCTTATATTCCTCTTCTATTAATTCTCTTAACATTCTTCCATATACCTTACTGAACGTGTTTGTCACTACTATCCCTCTATAATTTTCACATAGGCGGAGTATATTGTTTAAATAAAATAATTGGCATTAGAAGAGAAACCGTGATGTGAATACTAAAGATTATCATACCTTCAAGACATATAAATAAATACTGAGAATATACACCATCAAGAAATTAAACATATAATAAGAGGTCATTACACTCTTGAAATACTAGACTATTTTACTCGTTTGATTCTGTGTCTTTTATTTAAAAACTTTTAAACATTTATTTTTGATTAAACATATAATAAAAGGTCAGTACACGCTTGAAATACTAGACTATTTTTTACTCGTTTGATTCTGTGTCTTTTATTTAACTTTTAAACATTTATTTTTTGATACCGTGATAACGTCCTTACAAATCAAGACCGCTATGTCCAGGTTTTACATTGTAGTAGAGTCCCATGTGGCATCGTCTTTATCCTTCCAGAAGTACACATCTCTTCTTTATTTTTGGATAATCAAACAGTGTTTTAGCTCCATTGGTGTAGGGAATGTAAATAATTAAGAAGTGACTGGATTAAGGACGGCGAAATTTGTTCTTGGAAAGCTGCAATGGATTCTTTAGAGTTGAGGGTTAAATGTTTTTCCTACTTGAAAAATGATCTGGATACGAATATTAGGTAACTTCTAGTATAACCTTTCTGAGATGTTGGCAATGTGATGAGAAATTGTTTAACTCTTATCTAACTGAATTATTTAAAAACAATTTCATTACGCCATTATATAATTTTAAAAAATAATTAAATATTTTGCCTCGACATTTTGAAATGCACATGTAGACACCTTTTAGGATATGATGAAAAACCACAAGAAGTTCCAATTGTATTACTGCAAACTTTTGACGTGAAAGTTTGAACTATCTGCAGATTCATAGAGCGTTTCCATTCGAGCACGCCAAGCAGATAAGGAAGGCGTCTAGTTCGGTTTCCCGTTCGATTTTTCCGCAGTCGCCTTTCCAGGCTAACGCGCGGGCGTGTGATTGTGAGTCCCTCTCCCGGCCCAACCGTCCGTTGTTCACCTTTGTTCGCGTGGGGTGGGTGGAGGGTAGCTTTTGTCTGGACGACCGACGGTGCGTCGCTACCTGGTTTGTAATAGAGGACCGTACTTAGAACAATGACGAGCAGAATATGAAAAATCTAGAAAGTATTTTGGAGAGGGGGTTCAGTTCATAAGTATCTACCATAAGTGATGGAGGTAAAAAAAAAATGAGTCGCAGGGGCCTTGGAAAGAATTGTGTTACATTGTTCAAAATTTGGATGAAATCAAGAATAATGAACACAGAGTTTTAGGGGAAGTCGTTCAGTTTGTCACTAATATCATGTGATGGTCCTTGAATTGTAACAAAATCATTCTCGTAAGGTCACACCTTACGAGAATGATTTTGTTTTCCACTAATTTACATTTTTGGTAAATTGGTCGTCGATTTGATAACGTCGATCGGTTTTACAGCTATGAAATATGTCTGTTGACTTAACATTTGAGTTAGAGTTAAAAATTTTAGTTTCAGATTAGAAAACTGCCGAGGACACTGTAAGAGAACCTCATGATTACATATCTAGAATTGCAAATATTTGAAAAGTATAATTGAAAATATACAATATACGTAGTATATGTGGGTAGTTTTCTCGAGTTTGTTTCGATATAATTTTTTAAATCTGTAAATAGCTTTTATTCATTAGCCACCCAAAAAAAATTTCGACGCAGGGAGCAAGTAGCCTTTCGAGGATTGGAACAGGATATTGCAAATTAAGTCATATCCATTTAATCAAGGGAATCATCTCCCCCTACAAGCGAAAAATGCAATTCACGTCTAAATCTTGATCACATTCTCAATGTATGTCACAGATATAACAGCCAAAGAGAATTAACTGGATAAAATCTCGAATCAATAGTCCATTCTAAAGAAGACCAAGAAAAAATAATTACATTTTCTAAAGCCATTAATATATTTCTGGACATTTAAGTCCAATGCATACATTTGAATTGTCACTGTTGTGTTGAATTGTTGTTACTACTGTAATATGACTGCAAATTTTACTGTTTTGTTTTTCTACTGCTGTATTGTATTTGTAACAGAAAGTTGCTAGTAACCACGTCGTTGATGCGACTAAAAATAAACTTAAAAACTTGGACTGTGGACTACGGTGAAAGTTATGGAACTGTGAACTATTTGATCATACATTTTTTTATGGAATCAGAAATGGAGATGTTTGTTGGAAATGAACCGATGGAAATTGATGATGTCTTAGGAACGGATATTTAATATTTTGAAGTTTATTTATATTTGTTGTTGCAAATTTGTTTAGATTGAGCAAGTAAAGAGAATTAACGCTTTGATTATGGTTTCATATATTGTTAGGAATTAGAATAGGAGATTTTTTTGTATCGTTTGATGACGGAACGAAATTCTATGAGATTGTATTTTATTTTCGCGCATAAGGAATGACTTTACTTCTTCATAAATAGTGCACGACTGTGAAGTAGAATTTATGAAAATTTCTTGGCGTCTATTGCGTTTAGGTGAGGTTTAATTACTAGGCATCTCTAAGTCCCACAACTCTTGCAAACAATAAGTTAAAAAAATTAAAAGAGGGGGCATTAAAATGTCACGAATAGTATTTCACGTCAGTAATATAATTTCTCGGTAAATAAAGTCAGTTCATACCCTAATAATATATCATTGAATCCCTTCTTTTTTCCTCGTGTGAAGACTCACAACCAGATTCAAATGTTTTATCAGTTTTTTTAAATTAATAGATATATTTTGCAACTTCGCTGCTCTATGCATGAAATAGTTTTGTTTTGATATCTAATGCAATGTCGCAATTGCTAAAGTACATATGAACGTCGGAATTTCCATAACTTTCCCAGTCCCGTTATCAATAGAGTGCAAGGATGTTTCCTAACTCGTGTCGCTAAAACTCTATTAAACACATGAGACAAGATTTTTCAACTCCATTTATCAGTTTTCCTCTCATCCAACTAGTGAAAAGAAATGACAAATCGACGGTCACAAATGATATCATTATTACCAATATAACCAGGCGCTCACTTGTAATTTTTCCAGAATCAAAAGTTTAATTCGTATTTTAACAAACCGAAAAATTCTCAGAAGTAATACATAATATCCTGAAGAATTAGTAAAACATATTACCCAAAACGCGGTACATCATATTTCCAAAAAAGCAGTACTGAATAGGGTACACCCCCAACGTAGCAAAACTTGCTCTGAAAGGGCAATATCGGGACGGAGTTTTAATGCACCACAGATTATAATTCGGTATTTGGAAGGTATCGAGTTATTAATATATATATATATATACTAGCTGAAGTAACCGGCGTTGCCCGGGCATTATTACAGAATATTATTAGACAGGAAGACTAATTCCATCTTTTCCTGCCCTGCGGCTGGGCCTACATCTATATCTTTCATTGTATCTCTTCTCCGCTCTACTCCTTCCTGCCATGATCTGTCCGTCTCCGTCCCGATAGCAATGTGTTGCTAGTACACAATAAATTGACAATGTACTGAACCACTTAACAAAACAATATTAACTTGATCAAAAGTGCTAGAGACTACTGATATTGAAATTTGAATAATAAAATAGAAACCAAGGACTCCAAGAATATTTTATTTGCATCGACAAATATTTTTGTATAAATTAATATTTGCTTATTTTTGTACAAAAAATGGATGATTGCATTAATTGTGAGAAATTGATATACAAAACAACACATTTATTAGTCTCCACATGTAAAGAACCATTGTTGCATTACATATCACTGCACTACTTAGTCTCTAGCTCATATTAAAACAAAGTTCAACAGGGTCAAAATTAACTGCAAAGAAGACAACTGGCATATGAAGAAAATGTAATTACAACAAATGTACAGAATCACTGTAGAATGTTTTATGTAAAACGACACATTTTGTAAATTAAACCAAAGCTTCAGGGTACACCACATTGGCAGTTTCATTATTTTTTGGAAGAAGCAAGAATTGGTTATCTTTTGACCCAACACGTGAGAGTGCTACATACAGCTGACCGTGAGAGAAGACGCTTTCTCTAAGATCGACACCAACAAACTTGAAGGATTGTCCTTGTGCTTTATTTATTGTAATAGCGAAGCGTGGTTTAACGGGAAACTGCAGCCTTTTAAATTGAAAAGGTAAATCAGACGGAATCATTGGAATTCTGAGTATTAGAGCATTTTCACCAGATGCTGGACCAGTAAGAATTCTGGTGTGTCAAATATTGTTGGCAAACTTAATTATTTGAAGTCGTGTTCCATTACAAAGTTTTGGGGCATTGAGGTTACGAAGCAATATAATAGGTGTACCAATTTTCAAATTTAATATATGTGGTGGAAGACCTGCTGGGTTGAGCGAGTTTAAAAATTCTGGTGGATAATGAACACTCTCGTCATCATTCAGAACAGTGTCAAATGATCGATATTCTTTTGTTTCTGCTTGAAAGCGCTGTAGGATTTGATGATTAATTTCATCTACCACATTATTTTTTGGAGACAGTATAACTCTTTCACAAAACCATGAGTGTGTCTTATTTAGGATTGTTTGCACATCCTCATATATCTTCTGAATTAAATCATCTATAGTGTGAACCACGTGACCATACCGATGATCTACTAATATATTTTGACTATTGATATTGGTAACTGAACCGCTTCCAACTGCGAGAAGCAATGCTGCAAATTGCGTAGAATCTGAGTCATCAGTTAACAAAGTCCTCATGTTTGTACTGAGAGTCATTATTTTAACGTTCTGCCAAATTGGGGATGTATTTAAGCTTGCTTTGATTGTATCAGCTCTAGTGCCTTTAGCAATTACAGGCAAGGTTTGCCGGAAGTCACCAGAAAATACAACAGTAACTCCTCCCATTAATTTGGAAGATGATCGTACATCCCGTAACATTCTGTCAACAGCTTCTGTTCTCGTGGTGCACTCATCCCAGATAATTAATACTGAATCACGAAAAGTCTTTGCAATAGAACTATTCTTACTAACATTACACGTTGCTTGTTCTATAAAAGTTGTGTTCAAAGATAATTTAAAGGTAGAATGTGCTGTTCTCCCACCTTTTAATAATGTTGCTGCGATTCCAGAAGACGCGACTGCAATGACAGTTTTTCTCTCTGATCTACATTTATCAATAAGTAAATTGATTACCAACGTTTTACCGGTGCCTCCAGGGGCATCAATGAAGAACAGGATACCATTGTCATTTTGAACACTGTCAGTAACTGCGCTGAAGATTGTTCTTTGATCAGGAACTAATTTTGGCAAATTTTCTTTTAGGTATCGATGCACATCACACATACTATATGTATCTCTTGTATAGTCAGAACTTTGTCTACTTGGCTCAAGAATACCAAAATCACAAAGTCGCTTATCACTGAAAGATGCAATAATGTCTTCTAGAATAATTAATCCTTCATTGAATACATCCACTGAGAATGGTAAATCTTGGTTGTCTTCATGCAAACGCTTTTGAAAAAGAATATCCTCACACACGACTTCCTTGAATTCACACCACAAACTGCTTGGATCAGATGGCTGACAGAATACCAATGGTATCGCAAATAGTTCACGAATATGTGATGGTGACTGTGTAAGTGCAGCATCACTCAGCGTGTGTTTCCAATGCTCATCATTTTCTATGAGGCCCAGTTTCTTACACGCTGTCTGGTAAGAAGGCTGTACAATACTGTTCATTGTTTTTAGCATAGCAAAAGAAGTTGGACCACGAATGTGATGTAGAAGCAGACGAAGGTAATAGCATTCTGTGAAGTTTGGATGCAAAGTGTAACTCTTCCAAGAGCAGCATCTTTCCTTACACCCAAATGCCCTGCAACCAGTTGTCCACGTTTCCTTCTCTGCCAATTTTTATTTCTCCAGACATAAAATGCAGGCACTTCACAATAAAGCAAAGTTTTTGCAAAATCATCATCTTGGCACAGTTTGAAAAAGCCAGTTAATGTTGTCTGAGGAGGATTTTCTAAAACTTGCAGAATATTATGCTGGTTGAAATACACCCTTTGACCATTTTCTAAGTGCACCGCCAGATGAATTACAGCTGGGTATCTTTCATGAATTGGCAGCTCAAATATTCGCCAGAAGGCTTCCGATGTGCTCAAGTAGCGACCATTTATGTACTTTTCAATTTCATTGCAATCATTTTGTACAGTAAAAGTTGCTCGATCATTACCTTGGTTAACATACTTAGTAATGTATTTGATTGCTTTCACAGAGTGACAGTATTCTACATTAACATGAGCTGAAAAGCATCTGCTTAGGACTGGTGAATGCGGAACAACCCATCGATTATCCACTTGTGTATCAGAATGTCTACCCAAAACTGCAATTTGACCACCATCTTCAGGCGAACGTCTCCTATAAAGTGGATATCCATCATTGTCTGACTGAGTATGAACAGTGAAAGAGCGTGGGAATCTCTTATTGCATTTACCATTGACCATACATGGCGATCGTGAATTGTATTCTCCACATGGTCCATGAATCATGTGTTTGGAAACAATTTCGTAAAGAAGAGGATCTTCTTCTTTATTGGGTATCTCAGCACTAATAATTAAGTCAATTTCATCTGGTTGTATTTTTCTTTGAAGCCAAATCAGAATATGAGCATGGGGCAATCCTCTTTTTTGCCATTCTATTGTTGACATATGGCATACAGTTGCGCCAAAAATGTGGTTTTTGGTGATCAAATTCATCAAGTTTTGGTGTTTCAGATGAAATACACGTGAAATAATATCATGTCTGTCATGAGGATTCTGTCCCACATACAATTCATGTCTGATTTCTGGCCATTCGGGGTTGCATGTCATTGTAATAAAAAGATCAGGGCGACCATGGTGTCTCACGTATGTCATAGCATCCTGGGTTTTCTCATGGAGGTACCTTGGTGAACCAGTAAAAGTAGATGGTAAAATGACCTGCTGTCCAATATTTAGTGGATTTATGTTAGCGTCATTGTTAATTGCATCTCGAAGATGAATGTAGTTCTCTGCTCTTAATGTTTTTTGATTTTGTTTGATATATCCAAGTCTTTCTGTAATCATTTTAGCAGCCATGTCAACAACAAACTGATTCAATAATTGCTGGAACATTAGCAGAAAATTCACTGTACCTTCCCTCACCATAAATCTATAAGAATAGTATTGCATGCAAGATATTTTCTTTGAAAGGTTTTGGTTTGCTCTTCCTGAAATTACTTGTGGAATATTAATAGAATACCCATCTTCTCCATTAACAAATATGAGAGGATACTGAAGAAGGTCGTAAGCACGATGTAACTCTGAAACACGCTGTAACTTTCCATTTCTACTGTGCAATACAATATCTCGGTGCCCTTTATATTCATCCACCAGTAATATAGCCACTTCATTTGTTGTTGGTTGGTTGAAACAGCCTCTGTGATAATTGACAGGGATAATGTCAGCTCGGATAAGGATTTTGTAATCCAGAATATTTGGAGGTGTTTGTTCTATGGCAGCCTTGAAACTTTTAATATACTGATTGTGTGTGTGCAACAAACTCTGTATCATTTGTATAATTTCTGGATTTAAATTAGGTACAATATTTTGACGCAAAGACATTTGGTGTGCTTCAGAAAGGAAATACACCTGCAGAAATCCAGGGTTCGTTGTTGGAAGTAAACTACCAATGCGATGATAAATTTGGCCCTGAATTTTGAATGTAGGCATGTAAAATCCTTCTTTATGTTCTGTACAGCCAAAAGATGTCATCTGAAAAAGACAGTTGTATTGTCTCAAATGGCGTAGGAAATGCTTTGATAATGGATGTTCACCAAGTAGCAGGCTTTTCAAAATGTCAGGAGGCTCCACTAAAGGCCTTAACTTTACTTTCCCATTAGAACAACACATGCTATTATGTTCGAATGCCCATTTTTTTGCTCCACAAAACATACAAACATTTTCCATATGACCAATCTGAATATCTGAACTATGCAAATAATCAAATTGGGGGTCATAATGAAAAGCTGAGCTGCTTCCTAGGGAATTGTTGGTATTGACTTCTCTCCTTGTAGTATTGTCGTCTTCAGTAAGTTGCTCTTGCCTTTGTGTAGCCGATTCTGAACTTTTATATTCTGCCCATCTTTTCGCGCTTTTAGTATGTTTTAACAAATGCGTCTTCCGCTTCACCATTGTTTTCAACAATTTAGAATTCACAAATTTCTGTAAATAAGAGGTTATTTTATAATTTTATAAATAAGAGGTTATAAAATATACGATATCTATGTTATGTACATTGTACAATACTATACATTCTGTACTTTTTACTTCCTCAACCTTACTCAACTACATTGTATATTATTGTACTTTTTACTCTCTCAACCTAACTCAACATTATACTGTATATTATTACTTAATACATCTACATTGAAATTCCTTACCACTGCTGTTACGGCTGTCTTTCAAACGATACACAAACGTTCTGAACTAACATTCACGGACATGTGTAAATAGCCGTATTCAAACCCCAGCGAATTTCGTAATAATGCTGGCTGTTGATGAAATGAGCAGTAGATATCAGACATCCTCAGTTTTCACGAAGAGTGCGCCTCAGGTGGCGCAAAGCTAAACTATTAACATTGATGCATTCTTGAATCTACGATGTAATGCTAGTCGAAAAATGTCCAGAAAAGTAATTATTTTGTGAATATGTTAAGGTTTATGGTTGTAAATCATAGCCTATGTTACTCCAGACCTTTAAAGGAAGCTAGTATAAAAGTTTCATCAGTATTGGCTCAGTAGATTCAGAGATTATCGCGTTGTAAGTCAGTGCAGTTCTGTCTTTATATATTAGTATAGATATATATATATATATATATATATATATATATATATATATATATATATATATATTGTGATATACCAGAATATGATAGGTTTTATTTAATGATGTTAGTTATACATGGGGTAGATAAATGGGGATTCAATAGGGCGGTATGGGCCTTAGCAACGGCGGCGCAGAGGTTGGCAAGGTCAACAAACTATACACGGGCCCTGATGACGTCAGGACGCCGGCTAGATGGCTGAAGAACTTAAGAGGGAATTGGTGCAAAAACGAATGACTGTCTGAGGTCGCGGCTACTTGGATTTGTAAGAGACGCACGGGTTGGCTATAAAAGATCAGATAGTCTAATGTTGCCGCCGTGGTTTGAAATAATAGAAGGATGGACGCCTACCGAGCCATGAAGGGTTTAAAAATGCATTAAACAGGACATTCTGACTCGGGGTGTCGTAGAGTGAAGATCGTACATTCCGTCTCTGGGTGTCGTGGAGTATAGATCGAACATTCTGACTCTGGGTGCCGTAGCGTAAAGATCGTTTGTAGGCAATATAGAGGGAAAGTGAGACTTGTATAGCTTGTTTTCGGACTTTGTCTTGTGAGAGAAGTGATAGTTTGTTTTCGGACTTTGAAATAATTTACCAGAAGTGATTTTCGGAGGACTTGTTCAGATTTTCGGACATTGCAGCTGGACTTCAATAGTCTACATAACCGGTGGGAGAGATTAGGAACCGGGAGCGTCGGACAAGACTAACAGATAGTTTAGGCAGTGTGGACTGGACGTGTCAGCGGCGGCGCAAGACTGGAAGAGAGAAGCGGAACTTGGAATTAACAACGGCCAAGTGAGAAGCGACTACGGAGCGTTGGCATGCAAAAACGGTAAAAAAATACTGCAGTATAAAAGAGACAATTTATTCAAAAGGGGTCATGACCATCTAATTAATTGTTTTAATTTAAAAGTTAAATAAATTGTTGAATTTTGTTCTTTGGAAAAGAAAAGAGTTTTTTTTCATTTGTCAATCATAATTTTTAATTAGTTGAAAGCATAATTATTACATTTCAGATTCCACGCCATACTGTATAGTTGGCAGATCAGGTAATCGGCTATCGAGGCGATAGCGAGTATTTGTATCCGGACCCATCGACCCAAGCTAGCTGGATGTTTAGATAATTTTTGTTAAATCAGATAGAAAAACTTTGATAGTAATTCATGTAACCTGTTTCTGGCGCCCAAATCTTAATAAATTTGGAACAGGACATGATTACAGCCACGCTTTTGATGAGACGTTGAGAAAGGTATATTTCAAAATGGCGCGCCAACTGGGGCATATTTTGTTATAATTTATAACAAAGTGAAGTACGTTTAAAGGAATTATTATAAATTATAACAAATTGATCGAAAAGGAATCTGAAATTTATTGATTGACATATGAAATTAACTGTAATTATAAAAAAAAAAGCCAAAACCATTTCATTGAGGAGAATTTGATAGTGAGAATTTTAATTTGTATTATAATTTCAAGATGGAGACTAGAAGTAAGACAGCACGTTCCGAAAATGTCGAAATAGATAATGTGGCGGCTAACGGTATGAATCCCGAAGGAGACATGTTGCGAGAATTAGTTGAGGTAGAACAGAAAGAAAAGGAAGTAGCGGCAGCTGCAGTAGACAATACGGATTCTAGTAACTTGATAATAATTAAAATGTTAGCTGAAATGAAGGCAGAAATGAACGCTAAATTGGAAAATATAAAGATAGAAACGACTCAGGAATTTAAGAATTTTCGTGAAGCAATATGTGAGGAGATATCGCAGTTACGGACCGATACAGCTAATGAATTTAGTAATATTTATTCAAAAATGGATGCGTTTAATTGTCAAGTAAATCAAATTCAGAAAGAGCAAAAGGAATGTTTTAATAAAATTAATTCTGAAGTTGGGGCTTTACAGGAAAATGTTACAGCATTAGCACTTACACAAAACCAACAATGTAAAAAAATGACGAACGCTGAATCGCGTATAGAATATTTAAATGAGATATCGCAACAACATGGCGACAAAATAGAAAATATTGAATTAAAAATAGTTGTTACAGATAGTAAGGTAGAACAACAGATACAAGAGGGGCTGAGGAATATTAAAACTTTGCAGGAATTGGAATCGGAAAAACAGATAGCAAACCTTAAAGGCAAGATAGATCAGTTGGAAAATGAAGTCCTAACACGCACGCAGGGAAATGTAATAACTACAGCATCCGCGGTAGTTTTGCCAAGTTATTTAAAATTCCATGGGGATAGCAAGGAGCAACCATGGTCTTTCATCTCAAAATTAGAAAGCTACTTTATGATTAATAATATTCCTGACAGGTTAAAATTGCATATGGTCGAGCAGGCAATGTCATCTAAAGCCCATCATTGGTTGACATCATTAATTCCGGAACCAACGAGTTATAAAGAATGGAAGGAGAAATTTTTAAAACGTTACTGGAATGAGAATCATAAATTTGATTTAAAATATAAATTGATGAGTGAAAAATATAGGAAAGGTGGGGCGGAAACCATGTGTGATTTTGCAACACGCAAAATTGCCGCATTCAAGGCTTGCGAAGATGGGATAGATAATAATGAATTAACTAGAATTATTATTCGTCAATTGCCAGTCAGTATTCAAAATTTGCTATGGAATTCGATACCTGTAGATTATGAAGACTTAGTGGAACGGCTAAGCCTCTTCGATCGGACTTTGAATGGCGAATATGAACGGAATAATAGTAACGGATACCATGATAGCATGAATGGAAAGAATAATGGAACGGGAAAAATAGTTGATAATGATAATCGCCAAGGAAATGATAGTTTAGAAGGGAAGGGCGAGTGGGGAAATGATGCCAAGAGAGAATCTAAAAAGACAGGAAATAGTTACTCGCGAAGATCCAAAGATGATAAGAGATACGAACAGATAGAAATCAATGCAATAGAGCAGGAAAACTCCCACTGTTCGAAGTAAATAGGCGGGTTATTTCGAACGATAAGACTGATGAGATGATGGTTATTACAGAGTTGAATAGCATTGAGGTAGCAGCAGAAGATTTGTTAAGGGAAGATACAGACGAACGGGCGGAAAATAGCACGTGTTTGGTGCTGAAGGGGATGTTTCGGCATATACCGGTAGATATTTTAATTGACACTGGTGCAAATGTTTGTGCGGTATCGGAAGAATTATATAAGCAACTAAAAAAAGAAGGGAATAAGATTGAAGAATTACCTGCTAGAAAATTAAATATTCGTACGGCTAACGGGAGGCGCATCGAAACAAGAAGTCAGCAAATTTGGGTGGAGGTGGAAGTCCAAGGGGTGACGATACAGTTCCCTGCAATAATTATAAAAAATTTGATTCGTCCAATCATTTTGGGGATTGATGGCCTAAAGATGTGTGACGCCAAGGTCGATGTAGGTAACAGGAATATATTGTTACGAACTGACAAAGGGCAACAACATTGTTTGGGGATCAAAGATCAGGAGGGCGAAGATTTGTGTATTTGTGATATTGCAGAACTAATTGAAGAGACCAGGGACCAGATTCACGCAGCAGCCAAGTATGCGGTCGACGAAAATGGAGTAGATGTTAGCCATTCCGTTGAAACGTTAGTTAGCGAATATCAAGACGTTTTTGAAGGTTCAAAGGAGCCCGTAAAAGGATATCAATTTAAAATTGAATTGATGGATGAGGAACCCTTCAATGTAAAGCAATACCCGATCCCACATGTATTTAAACCCGAGGTATGTAGACAAATAAACACGATGCTGGAGGATGGTATCATAAAAAAATCTATGACACCGTATGTGAGCCCGATAGTAATAGTCCGAAAGAAAGATAATAAAATCCGATTTTGTATCGATGCTAGAAAACTCAATAGCAAAACCATCGCTCGTCATAAAAAAACCGCCAAAATTGGACGAAATGGGGACATATAATTACAGGAACATTAAGCCGTATAAAAGGGACGATACCCATGATTGAATATTTTGTCCAGGAATAAATCATTGTAAATAGTATCTGTATATAATAGTGTGTAATAGTGTTCGTTGTGTTGTTACATCTATTTTGTTAGAATGTGAAAAAAAAAAATTTTCAATTAACATGTGTTGGATATAAGACGGAAGTAAATAGCAGGCAATAATCTATACTCAATGAGATGGTTCAAAACTATGTTGGCTACTTCTAAACTATGTTATTCACAAAACAAATGTAAATAGTTTAAGGCTGCAAGATACAAGATATGTGTTGTGTAAAGTGCAAAGTGTCAGTGAACACAGCGTAGTGAAGTAAGAAGACAGTGTTTAATGTAGTCTTGTCATTTAGTTATGTTGTAGCAAACCAAATGACGCTTGGAGAGGGGAAGTTGTGATATACCAGAATATGATAGGTTTTATTTAATGATGTTAGTTATACATGGGGTAGATAAATGGGGATTCAATAGGGCGGTATGGGCCTTAGCAACGGCGGCGCAGAGGTTGGCAAGGTCAACAAACTATACACGGGCCCTGATGACGTCAGGACGCCGGCTAGATGGCTGAAGAACTTAAGAGGGAATTGGTGCAAAAACGAATGACTGTCTGAGGTCGCGGCTACTTGGATTTGTAAGAGACGCACGGGTTGGCTATAAAAGATCAGATAGTCTAATGTTGCCGCCGTGGTTTGAAATAATAGAAGGATGGACGCCTACCGAGCCATGAAGGGTTTAAAAATGCATTAAACAGGACATTCTGACTCGGGGTGTCGTAGAGTGAAGATCGTACATTCCGTCTCTGGGTGTCGTGGAGTATAGATCGAACATTCTGACTCTGGGTGCCGTAGCGTAAAGATCGTTTGTAGGCAATATAGAGGGAAAGTGAGACTTGTATAGCTTGTTTTCGGACTTTGTCTTGTGAGAGAAGTGATAGTTTGTTTTCGGACTTTGAAATAATTTACCAGAAGTGATTTTCGGAGGACTTGTTCAGATTTTCGGACATTGCAGCTGGACTTCAATAGTCTACATAACCGGTGGGAGAGATTAGGAACCGGGAGCGTCGGACAAGACTAACAGATAGTTTAGGCAGTGTGGACTGGACGTGTCAGCGGCGGCGCAAGACCGGAAGAGAGAAGCGGAACTTGGAATTAACAACGGCCAAGTGAGAAGCGACTACGGAGCGTTGGCATGCAAAAACGGTAAAAAAATACTGCAGTATAAAAGAGACAATTTATTCAAAAGGGGTCATGACCATCTAATTAATTGTTTTAATTTAAAAGTTAAATAAATTGTTGAATTTTGTTCTTTGGAAAAGAAAAGAGTTTTTTTCATTTGTCAATCATAATTTTTAATTAGTTGAAAGCATAATTATTACATTTCAGATTCCACGCCATACTGTATAGTTGGCAGATCAGGTAATCGGCTATCGAGGCGATAGCGAGTATTTGTATCCGGACCCATCGACCCAAGCTAGCTGGATGTTTAGATAATTTTTGTTAAATCAGATAGAAAAACTTTGATAGTAATTCATGTAACCTGTTTCTGGCGCCCAAATCTTAATAAATTTGGAACAGGACATGATTACAGCCACGCTTTTGATGAGACGTTGAGAAAGGTATATTTCAATATATTTAGAAACCGTATTCCACGCAGTCTGAAAAACGGTTTCTTTTCATTAAAAAGTAAAAAAATGGAAATTTGTTACTTATTTCCTAGTAATTTCTAAATCAGGTCCTCTGAATTTTGCTAGCTATTCAAACGCTGAAATCGCTCCAGCTCAAAGCACTCGACAATGTCACTACTTGAGATCGAAAAGCTGCAACCCGCCCTCCTTTCTCCCCCACCCCGTCGGAAGTGCGAAGTGCTCCCCCACAATCACCCTTCCCTTGTACTTTCCGTGCCCTCTTAATAGACGTGTTCCGTTTTTAAATTATAAATTAACCAAACCTCGTTTTCGGAGTAAGTCGCGATATTCAATTTCGTGGGTGCCGGAGTGGCTCCCGCCCTCGCCCCCTTCCTCTTCCCCTTCCCCCCACCCCGTCCCCCTCCGCCGCTTCCGGCGCCGCGCGTCGTCGCGGGGAACCCCCGGCGTGTGGCGGAATCCGCCTCTCGGGGCGCCCCGCCGCGTTTTGCCGTGCGATTGGCAGGGGGCGGGGCCCCGCAGGAGGCCGTGCGTGGAGGGGGTGGGGGAAGGCGGATGCCGAGGGACAGGCAACGGAGGTGGGGGTGGCGGCGGCGGCGGCGGCGGCGAAGCGGTAAGTGGCGACAAGTGAGGGAGAGTCCCGAGGTACTCACGAGGGGAGATGAAATAAGCTAGAAATAAGCCTCGCGATAGTTGCTAATGTTCTTTGGTAGTTATTTCTAGGCAATTTTCGTCCATATTTTAAGAAAACTCTGTTAAATTGGTCAATGATATGAGAGCGTTTCATTACAAGTGAAACACATTAAGTCAATGTTTTCAGTTTTGAATTATTTGTTTTTTTCTGCTTTGAGTTGTACTGAACGTTAATCGAGATATATTCTTTATATCATATTGTCGTGATTGACATAGTGGCTAAATCCAGTCTTAAGTTGAATATAACACAGGGTGGAAAAAACAATTTACTCAGAACTGAAAAATTTTTGACTTAATGTGTTTTACTTGTAACGGGATGAGATGAACTATTTCAAGAGATATCTACCAATCAAGAAATGAGAGAAAGCTTGTTCCTCATATTGTCGACAAGTTCTGATGGTGTCACCTACTAATCTAATTCAAAAATTATATTTATTATTGATTCTTTGCTTATTAGGTAAACATGCAACAGTATGAAAAGAGATGGGATGATGATGGTCGGGAGCAATAAATGACGAAAAGTCAGAGAGACAATCCGGAGATATTCACGAAGGAGAGATTAAATAAGAGCCTAATTCATTAGCTGACACCGAAGGCTTCCGCGGACAAACATTCGAAGGGTCTTGGCTGGCAGTATGATGTCACGTCGAAGATGCAGATGCAGACATTTCGACCATTATGTCGTGGTTGGCTTCTCAGCTGTAGTGTCATTACAACTGCTGGTCAGTTGTCTGAATTGCGAATATGCATTATACTATTATTATTATTATTTTATTATTATTATTATTATTATTATTATTATTATTATTATCATTAATAATATTATTATTGAAGGCGTAACACCACATAGTTCTATTATTCCAATTGTTTATTCTTTTAATGTCAGAGTACGGAGAGTGATCCGCGCGCAGTGTATCAATCGTAAACATGCAAAAATCTTCAAAATTTTTAGGAAGAGCTGCAGTGGAGATGAAGGGAGTGCCAAAGAGTTATCACTCACCAGACAATAAGTTTCTATTTTCCCTTGCCTAATCTAATGAAATTGATTCTTTAAGCAATCTAACTGATGGGTTAGACCCTAATTGTTTATTATTTTGCAGGTTTAACGCGTACGCCATTTTTAGAATAAATATCAAATGTAAATTCAACGAAACTTTTAGGCCACCATGAGTTAAGGGCATTTAATTTCAAACATGTATTTGAGGGAGCAACCAGAGGAAAATGCGGGGGTAGAAACCGAGGGATGTTTCTTTAGCGGAATTCTTCAAAATGAAATTTTTTTGACACTTCTGTTACATTTTTGAAGATTTTGCACTTCTAGGTATCCCCACTTCGCACTTTATTGGGATGAACAAAAATAAGAGAATACTTCAAAACTTTGTAAAATTCAATTGGAATGTCTATAACTTGTGCACGTCACGACATAAAATGCTTTAACGCAGAATTTAGGGAGTGTCCTCTAAAACATTGATTTACAAAGTGCTGAATGTTCTCACGGATCCACCTGGTACATACTTCTTTGTTATAAAACTTACACACTGGGGTCCCACTGACCTGATTTTTTTTAAATTACCAGCAATTAAGGAAAATAACTTTTATTTAGAAGTATGTTAGTGTATTTCATTTCACTGAAGAACCCACTAGAATAAAAAAACAGAAAAAATGTTAAAAAATTGTAAGTTCCTAGATTTTTCCATATGGACACTCTTTCTGAAGTACAGTTAGATTATTTACAAATGATTGGAAAACACGTTAAACATTGCAAATGAAATGAAAATGTAATTAGTCCACATGATCAGCAGATAAATATTATTAGAATTTTATTTAATGTTTTTTACTGTAAAATAACATCTTGGCACAATAAACACACAACATATACCACTGACGAATCACTCTTTATCATCGGCTAAGTACTGACCACTGAGATTGTAAGAAGCGTGCAGGCAAGCTAACTGCGTAATCCAAATTTACTAGAAATTACAGAGAAAATATTGGACACAATTTACATTTTAAAAATATTTACATAATGAATCTAGAACATTTCCAGTAATTGTTTCGGAAACATTGACTAAGAAATTAAATAATACTATGAATTCATAACTTGAATGCAAGAATTTCACTAATGCCTATGATAATATAATTCACAGAATTGGAAATGTACAATAACTCTTTCCCCTTGTCAACTACCTTGTTGACCCATTCAAGTTCTTATGTTTGAATCTTATAATATCGTAACATTTGGAACAGCATAACAATAGTAAACTTAGTAACGAATAACATTGCTTCTATCAAATGAGCTATGAAGTTAAAATTCAAATAATAATTATGCGTTAATCACCTATATATTCATATATCAGTGCAATTTAAAATATTTTATCTAATAAAGGTAAAAGCTTCCAATTCCTGTATTTCTCCTTACATTGTCTGTTTTTATTATAGCTGCCATTTTTACTTACGAATTTATATCTGTACCTGATGATGGATTCACATTCAGCTCCAAAAAGTAGTACGAATAAATAAAATGTGAATACAAAAGTGTTTGTCTAAAACTTGAAATTGAAACTTCTACCACGAAATATAATACAATCATTAAGTAATATAAAAAATATTTAAAAAATTACTAGAAACCCTAGGCAGTATCCTTGAATAATTTTCACTTCACTGAGAAATTGAAACACCGGAGTGCAATTTCATACTTATAATGGAGATTTGATTTAATTTGATTTGATTTATTTTTTCAAAGACCAGTAAAATTGTATGAGACCTATAGGGGGAGCAGTACAATCTGCACACATTTTCTTGAGCTCCAGAATTCATTTCGTATCTTTTGACCCTAAATAATTGAATGATAAACAAAAGTAACCACAAAACAAGGTTTGTGACGTTTGAAAATAGACATTTTCGCTCTCGAGTTGTGGAAAATTATTTGCATTGCTAAATGTGCTACAGACGTGAGTTGTTAGTATTTATTGAAAAATTTTAACGCATACCCTGGCTCTACTCCTACCATTACTAGCAAAAGGAGAGCTTAACTAAACGTGCGCATAGTGAAGCTACATTTGTGTCCAGAAGAGAAACAAGGGGCCATCTCAGCATTCACTCAATTTCCTTTCAAGTCGAAGTTCATTTTCCGAAAAGCCTCTAAGGCCCTGTTGCACAAACTAATCTTCAAACGGGCAATAGGCAACATAAACCGCTGGGATCGTCCAAGCGATAAGATGAAGCGTTCGTCAAAGAACCTACATAGACATTCCCACCCGAGATAACATTATATCTTCTTCGAGAGTCATATCTCAAATGTCAACATCAGAAATGGGTGTAATCACTCTCACGCCACGAGCCACAATAATTTTTCCGCCCCTTTGCAGCTTATTGTTAATATAAATATTTTAATTTTATATGAGTAGACTACGAGATAAACATTTGCAGCTTTTTTAAACAAAATAGATACAGCATTCAATATATATGTATTATCATAAAATGTTTTATGTATAGGTGATTCTTTTGGTACCCATTTCATTTGAATGGGAATGGGGAATTATTACTTTCAATGTAGAAACATAACGCTCGTTTCAGAACATAGGTGATAATAGATAACACTTCATGAATGAATTAGGATCATTTCTAGGGAAGATTCGAACTATTCGGGAAACGGTAATTAGGTAGTGGTAAAACAAGTTAATAAGTTATGATTAAGATAATTAATTTAGTAAATTGATAAATAAATAAGGAAATAAATAATCAAATAATCACCATCAAATAATTAGAGGAGCACTTTAGGGTTTTTGGCCGAGAAGTAAGTGCAAGGCGATGGTGTGAAAGCGATTTTCTGTGTTGCTGTTTGATTTCAGGTGCTGAGGAGGCCAAAGACTGAAAGGAGAAGACTATGTCCACGCCAGGAAATAAGTATTTCAAAAAAGGTCTCATAGATTCCTACAAACTCGTCTTCTGAAGGCAGATTTTTTTCCTGATCAGATGTTTTTTCCTGATCAGATGTTTTTTCCTCATCCGTACCTCACGATCTCTTTTCTGCCGCTTTGATGCGAAAGAGAGATCATTTGGGGCGAATGCCACAATTGGAAAAGTTAGAATGCAGTAGGATGAAGGTACTGTAATGACTTAAAGGGCTTCGGCCTAGAAACATATTTGAGAAGTGATGCTATTATATATATATATATATATATATATATATATATATATATATATATATATATATATTAATTACCTATTAAATAAACTAGTTGAACACTTTATGTTCGTGAATAGATTAAATACATTAATTCACTGAAATGAATGGTAAACAAGTGTTATTTAAATTTGGATTTAAAAAATGGTTCTCTTTTTCGCCTTTCGTTTGTTTAGGAATTTTCAGATTATAGTTTAAGTGCAAGACATTATACGCCTTTTCCAACATCCAAAATGTATGTATTATTTTAGCAGAGCTAGTTAATAGTAAAGAACTGTTACGCTGGATTCTGTATTATGTTAATGTAGCATCCGTACAGGGTGTTTTAGTTAAAAAATTGAATTTATTGCAGTGTTATACCAGACCATTGTATTTGTCGTTCATGAGGAGTGTGAGTAGCCCTATTTGGAAAACCATTTTGTGTGGTTTGCATCAACAGACACTTCTGCTGCTGAACGCCGGCATAGTAATAATAAATAATAAACGGACCAGGGACCTCGCGCGATGTTTCCTCTTCTTTGTCTACCGTCTCTCCTAAAACACTCTCTCTTGATCTTGCATGCAGTACACTAACACACATGCGGAAGATCAGTGGGGAGCTTAGAGCTTGTCCCGACTTAGGTGGTGCTTTGCTGGAGGAAGATATCCTGGAAGACGAAAGCTTGCCAGCCGACTTGTAGGTTAGCGCCAATTCTCACCATTCAAGAGAGAGGAACACAGCTACCTCCCGCGATAAAACAATCACTACATTATCGACACGAATGACCATAGCTATTGGGTGCCCGGAAACATCAATTAATCAATGAATCAATCAATTAAATTTGTATCCTCCGAAATACTTTGTGGATCCGCCCCTGGCACTGGCAGAAGCTGCCCACTGAACAGGGCGGAGGCGCGGCGCTCCATGTAGCATCACATTAGAGTCCCTAGATACAGAGAGTAGCGGAACCGCGGCCGTTTAATATCCTCTCACCCGATAGCCCCGCCAGGCAGGATTCAGAAGCTGAAGGAAAATTATAACAATTGATGACGTTATGGAGATGTTTAAGATTTATAATATTGATTAGGGCTAGATTCTTGGTTCTCAACACAAAGAGTATCCCACAGTTCTAATTCTCCTAGCAACTGGATATAAAATGGCGGAATCGGTGGAACAATGGAATGCGTTACTCTCTATATCTAGGGACTCTACTTCACATGGCATGGCGGGACGTGACGACGCGGGGGAGGGAGCGTGGCTTGGAGGAGCATGACGTGGCGCGGAGTGGTGTGACTTGGCTGGGCAGTACGTGTGGGTGGCGTGGCTGATTGATTAGTGATTCCGGACACGTCAACTACTAAGGTCATTAGTCCCGTACGTGTAGTGCATGGTTTTGCTCGGAAAGTGGTGGTGGTCTTCCCCAGCTGGATGGCGAGATCCGGCGCCCACCTACCGTCGGCTAACCTCCAACCAGGTTTTCCCACCAGCGGGGCACCGCCTCAACCAACTAAGCCCCCCACCGGTCTCCCGGCAAGTGTGGTAGTGCAGTGCATGTTAGTAGAAGTGTGAGTAAGAAGAGAAGATAGAACGAGGATAGGAAAGATCGCGCACAGTCGGTGGCCCATTTGTTAGGGTACTGCTCCGGCATTCGCTTGCCATCGTCTCAGCAAAATTCCGCCACCGTTGGGGATGGAACCTCGGACAGAGGTGAGTTGCTGCCCTGAGCCATCTCTGCCTGTGGTGGCGCGGCGGGGGGCGCGGCGTGGCGGGGCGGGGCGTGGCTTGGAGGAGGGGGGAGCGGCGCCCGGCGACGCGCGCCTCTTCCGCGCCCTAACAGCCTATTTGCGGCGCGCTGCGGGGCGTCGCGGCGCCGTCGAGGGCGTCGCAATCCAATCACCCCGCGCGCGCGCTCATCGAGTTATGTCGCCGCGCCGCGCCGCGCCGCCCAGAGGTGGCTCTGCCTCGGAATTCCGCGGCCTCGCCGGCGGTGGCGGTGGCGGCGGCGGCTGCGGCGGAAGCGGGGTGGCCGGCGGAGGGGAAATTTGCAGTTGGCGGTGGTCGTGGTTGGAATGGTTGTAGCAATGGTGGTGGTGATGGTGAAGATGGAGTTAGAGGTGAAGGTAGTGGGGTGGGAGGGGTGGAGATGGTGCTGGTGGGGTGGGTGATGGTATTGGTTTGTAGCAATGGTTGTGAGAGTGGTAGTGATGGAAGAGGCGGTGACATTAATATTTGTGGTAGGGGATGGGTGAGGGACATGGTCGTAGGAATGCTGGGGATGTGTGGATTAATTCAATTATGGTGGTGTTTGAAGTGACGGAGGGATTTTTCTTGCAGCAAATTACATTTGCAAATAAGTAGTGCAGTCACCATCCATGTTTTGTGTTTGTTTATATCGAAAAATAGTTTTCGACCAAACGTCTGTTTGTTCGTCACTGAACCTCGTTCGTGCCAAACCAAAGCCTTGCCATCTACATTAACATTCCGAAATTGATATGACTGGTGTCGCACACCATCGAATATGAAACGAATGTTTTAATTTTTGGGAGTAAATTGCATGAAGCAATGAGCATGAAGCATGAAGCACTTTTTGAATTTTTTCTTATATATATATATATATATATATATATATATATATATATATAATAGATCCAAGTTCTTTTTGCTCGAATGTAAAAAAGTACTCGTAAAAATGGCGCAGGTCCGATTTTCGGGAAAACTCTTCATACAAGCTGACAAACCACAATATTACAATATTCGGAACTGCTTGTCATTCCTATTACAGTTCTGTTGTCAAATATATCCAGGTGATAGCATTTAAATAAATTGATCTGGCAGAAAATATATGCAAATCTTGACTTACGATATTTATTTATTTATTTGTCAAAAAACAGTAAAAACTGTATATGACGTGTGATAGATAGATGGTTGATGTGGATAGATGGTGTGGATAGCTCCACACCATCAGTATTCGCCGAATATGAGCTATTGCTCACCCAGTCCCGAGCTGCTGATAGGTTCGGCGAATTTTCGCTTCCTTTGACAGTCTCCAAAAGACCGACACGCGGTGAGTAGGACGAGTATCGAATGTTCATCGCTTCGCAAATAGCAATCCACTCATCCACACTATTCGAAGACTTGGTAGTATTTGGGAGCATGACCGTCATTGTACCGACTCCCAATTTGATGACAACATCATAGCTTAGGAATTGTCAATGGACCTCGTTTTTTAATCGAAGTAGGCCTATATTCGGGATTCAGCGATCGGTCGTTCCCTACTTGTCGAATACCGACTGTGTGGAGACGCCTTTACACAAGTAAATACATAATACACTAACATTGCGCGGCGTCTCTCGCGGATATTTTCATGTTAAAACGTTTTATTTGTGCTTTGAAAGTTCATGATAAATAGTACGATACGTCACAAGCGGAGAAAGAATTGATTTTTTGTTCGAAGTTTGAATGTTGAGTCATAATGGCTTTAGCTCGAGAGTCGCAATCAAAATGAGAGCAAAATGTCTTGTTTTTCTCGTGTAATGTACATTATTTTTTTATTCTTGCGTATAATCTCCTTCATTTATAAAATATAGATAATTTTAGTAATAACACCGTGATCAGATTCCATTAGAGTATATCTATTTCGCAACAAAGGAGCGTGGAAACGGAAGGTATCGAGGCAAATTTAACCGAAGAAAATATGAAATTTTATCCAAACATTTTGGAAATGGCAGAAGAAGCAGTGAAGGAATTTGTTCCTAGCAAGTTAAGAGAAAAATACAAAAACAAATACGATTTGTTAAGAAATGGAGCTGCGAGAAGGAGGAAATTTTCAATGGAAATGTTTTGCTTGCTCACTTCTCATTGATGGCAAAATCTGTGCTGGCTTCGACACTTTGGTTGATTTATTCCATAATAAATTGTATGTTGTGAACTGAAAAAAGATATCTAGTATCAATATGTTTAATACTTAAGCTCTTTTCGACAGTGTAGTGGTCATCATCAGAGCTAATCTGAAAATACGCAAAGGAATTATAAAAATACAAATAAAAACAAGAAATTGAATACATAAAGTTGAATGCAATATATGAAATTGAGAAGTATAAATTGAACAAATTTACAAATTATTTACAATTACACTATTATGTAGTATGAGAGGTGCGTGAGCAAACTGGATCCATACCTTGCAGCGTCTGGGCGGAAAACGAAGTTCTGCGGTTTGTCGGAAGTGGGAGTCGTTGGATAGAGGGACGGTCGGAAGCATTGGCAGATCCAGAGAGGGGCTGTGGGGACTATGGCCTACTCAAGAGGCCGAAAGTTTTCGTTTACTTTCCATTATTTTTGACAATTGGTTTAAATATTTATCATACATTTAAATACTAATTTGTGTTTGAATTATGTAATTATTTAAACAATAATATTGTTTAGTATCATATCTACGTAAATAATATGCAATGTAGTAACAAATACTTTTATTGTGAAACAATATTATACGATGCCGTCTCCCGAATTATCGGCTAAATCCTCTCCTGGTGGGAAGCGGGGGGGGGGGAGGTGAAGGGCGGCGTGGTTGAAGAATAGATCGAGACATGCGGAATGGGATGGAGGAGGAGCGGGTCTAGGGTGGAGTGATGAGTGTAGTATACATTGGGCTAATTTTAGCAGAGGTGACAAGAGTTCAGGGATTTGCTGATTAAGGCAAATTACACTCTCGTTTTGCAGGTTGCTACGTTTGTGTATGGTTTCTAACTTTAGTCTCTATCAGTACCTATTTTCAATTTCTCCAGGATGGAAATTAATGTGTTTGTCAAATTTGTGGGTGTTTTGAGTTAGGTGATCTGCAAAGTGTGACACTGTGGTAGTGTTATTTTTCTATGTTAGTTGGTGTTATTTGATTCTCTGTGAATTTTCGGCCGGTTTGCATAATGACATTGCAGTTGTTACAACTGAATTGAATTGAATTGCCTTCTTTTACGTGGCGAGACTCAGGCCATGAGGCCTGCTCTTCCGTCTGACCACGCAAATTTTGCTATACTCCTTTCACAAAACTAGCGGAAAGAAGGTATTACTGAAGCTTGATGATCTTTTACATCCAAGTAAATCGACTAACATGGGACAGCCGGCTTTAGTTTTCCTCCGAAGAAAGGCGTACGATGGACTTTTTTCGCCCCTAAAAAATCCACAGCTCAATGGAGTTTGAACCCGCGGACTTTGGTTATAGCAGTTTCGCTAACCGCTACTCCATCGCCGCCTTAGAGACCATAGACCCCACATGGACCCTACGTAAGGAGGAAGGTGGAATTGGGTCTTTACTGTTATCTGTAATGTGTAAGTAGAGTGGAAAGTAGTGTTGAGTCCCAATTTCTTGAGAGGGGTGGCTATTTTAAGATAAGGGGTATTACATTCGGGTGTGAGGTATGTGACCGAAGTGTTCTTTCCTAAGAATGTGAGTGTGGTATGTTTCCTGATGTTTGGTGTGTTGCTTTTTTATTATTAATTTCTTTATGGTATTACTGTCGTATCTGTTCATCCTGTCTGTATTTTTCTTGGGGTTTACTCGCCTTTTTATTGTGTTTTCTCCATGGACATTCAAATTACACGATGTAACATAGCATGAAAGTCTCCATGTTTGCATGTGTGAGGGTGTTGTGAATTGTTGTGTAAGATTCCACCTGTGTGTGGGGGTTGTCTAAATAATTGAATTCGTGACGCTCCTGTGTGATGGGAAGATTAAAGAAGTTCAAATATTTCTGTTAGTTTTCTATTTAAGTAGCGAATTTTATGTTGGAATGTAAGGAGTTGATTATTATGTAAAAATACGAAGATGTCTGGCAGTGCCTGTTACGTAGTGCCAACACATTATCTACATATCTATACCAGTACAGGAGTTTTTTTTAGAATCAGGTGTCCAGAAGCAAATAAAAAGTCTTGTTTTAAAAATATAGATATTATACACATTTTTCTCACATTATTGCAAAGGTATCAACCTCAGACCCATCTTATTAATGTATGTTGCGAGTTGAAATAAACTTAGAGATTAGCAGGTTTGTATCTTAATTTACACAATAAATGATATTTACTTCTTCCACATGTATATTACAAATAAAATGTTTTACATTTGCAGATTTACAAAACTTAACGCTTTTCTAAAGTGAAATTAGTGGTGCTCAAACAACACGCACTTTCTCGCAAAATTATGCGAAAAGTACTCAAATTTTCAAAAACTTGTACATGACCGTATTTCAAAATCTACCTTTATGGAACAGATTTCATTGAGGGTAAAAATATCTATCTTCATAGTTGTAGTTGCAGGAAGACGTCGAAAAAATTTTGAAGTTTTGCAATTTTCGAAAAAGCAGTATTTTAAACGACAATGAGACTTACACCATATTCTTAAACGTCCTCCACACTACCCTGAAATAAAAATTAATCAAACTGATAGGCGTTTACTGTAACTTCACTCCTTTGACGAAGAGATCACATCAATAACGCCTATTTTCTTCGAAACCATAAGTGCCACTTACGGCAGTTTTCGTACAACTAGTTGCATTCCTAGAGCGCTGTAGGTTATTGACTACACATAAAACGAATGAAGTCATTTTTAGAAAGGATTTATACTTATTTCTCTTAACTGCAGAACGGTTAGAGGTATTGCAGACTTTTCTTAACATCAGTGACATAGTACACACTAGACTTAACGTTTCCCAAAAATTACATTTGTTCACTAAATGATTTCACCAGCTTGTTATCCTTTGACTATACACTATACTATACTAATATACTAAGCCCGTACAATCCCTTTCGGGCAAAAGACCTCCTGAAAGTCAGGGGTAGCTTCTGAGTAGCCATCAGAGCAGCCACTTCTCATGTTCCCATTGATGAAGCTGCCATTGACTATAACCACCATAATTTGCCCAACATACGAGTACTCTCTTTCACTTAATAATACGAAACAAAATCTTACAATGCAATACAATAGTCATGAAAAGAGTTTTGTATTGAAGTATTGAATGAGTAATATGCTTCTTCGAGCAGGAAGTGAACAAGAGTTCCTTTTTACAAAGTAAATCTCGCAACACCGTAGATGTCTCATGACGCAGAACAATCACACGATGTTCACGTGCCGGCCCTGGTATTTTAACGCAGGGGATTCACTTCGCTGGGTCCTCGCTTTGTGCGTTAAGCCTTTCCTCGTGACTCAACGTGCGTTAACGTGTCCTGTCGCATCACCTGTTTCCCCGGAGACTGGTTTTTCTCAGCTACTAGAGGCTGTGAGTGCGTTTGCTGATTCAGCGCTTGGGTGCGATAGGTCCAGCAGGTATGGATGGTTGCCAATTGTGACCAATCGACCAGGAAAAGCAAGACAGTTTTTTAGATTTCAGATTTCTCGGAATTTCAAGAGGACTACTGTCATTGTTCAATTTCATTTCCTCGTATACGTACGTATATACGGAGAGTTATGAAAGTGTTTTTTTTTAATTACAAACTTTTTACATGTCTCTCACTAGTATTTACATTATTGGTTATTAGTTCACATTATTATTTAATGAGTACATGACCTTTACATAATATCGTATAAACTTTCTCGAAAATTCAAACGTTTTCTGGGAAAGCTAGCACAAACTTTTCTTTTACGAATGGGAATGGCTTTCTACTTACGAATGGAAACATTTCTCAGGAAAAACAGAGCGTTTTCAGACTCACAACACGGTTTTAGAAAATCAAAATCTACGGAAACTGCCATTTTTTCTTTTCTCAAAGATGTTGCTTCATCAATAGACCAAAATGAAGTACCCATTGGAATATTCTTAGATCTCTCGAAAGCTTTTGACGTTATTGACCATAAGATCTTGCTCTCAAAATTACCTTCGTATGGAATTCGTGGTATTGCCCTAGATTGGATAACTTCTTACCTTAAACATCGGACTCAAAGAGTAGAAATACCATACTGGCAGGAAAGGACATTACATACTTATATTTCCAATTCTTTGCCAATTGTGCATGGGGTCCCGCAAGGTTCGATCTTAGGTCCTTTTCTCTTTCTGTTATATGTAAACGATATGCCCTCGTCTATTAAAAATGGAAGAACGGTTCTGTTTGCTGATGACACGAATGTTCTTTGCAAAAAAGAAGCAGTAAATAGTACAATTTCAGAAGTTTCAAATTGGTTTAATAATAACAAATTAATTGTTAACGAAAGAAAAACTGTTTCAATGCATTTTTGCATCTCAAATCGGAAATCGCATGTTCCATTGAAAATGAACAATATGCAATTAGCTGATGTTGAGGCAACAAAATTTTTAGGTCTTTCAATTCAATCAAACCTCAAATGGAATGTACATATAACAGAATTAAACACTAAATTAAGTTCATTATGCTATGCATTCAGAATTCTTTCAAATTCTGTCAGCCTTCATGCAGCTCGTTGCGTTTATTTTGAAAATGTGCATTCCCGCCTGAGATATGGTATAATATTCTGGGGAAGCTCATCCTGTAGTATTCAGACCTTCAGATTGCAAAAGAAAATTATTCGAATAATGAAAAAATGCCTTCCACGTGATTCCTGCAAGCCTCTTTTCATTGAGCTGGGAATCCTACCATTGCCTTGTCTATTTCTTTACGAATCTGTAATATTTGTCAAAAATGACCTACTTAACGGAGGGAACATATTTTCATGCAATATTGATATTTATAATTACAACACTCGCCGTAGAAATCATGTGCATCAAGTGTCAGTATCAACAGCTCAGTACAAGAAATCAACATACAATACATGTACGTTACTTTACAACGCATTGCCAGATGACATAAAACAATTAAAGTCGGTACACAAATTTAGGTTAAAAGTAAAATCTTTTCTGCTGCAAAACTGTTTCTATACAATTAGAGACTATACTGATCGTGAAAAAGAAAAATAATGTTTAATGTAACAAAACAAAGATATATAATGAATTAGTTTATGTTTGCATTGTATACATTTAAAAAATATTTAATACGCCTGTAACAAGTAATGTACTTCAGCTTCCGGGTCAATGACCCCCATCTCGATCAGGTTTTTGTCCAGTTTCCCTGATCCATTGAGCAAATGCTGATATGGCCCCTTGTTTTCTTCTGGACGTAAATGTAGCTTCACTGTGCGCACGTTTTGTTGAGCACTCCTTTTGCTTGTAGTTCATTTACAGTTGAAATTGATTTTCTATAACTCGGGAAAAACATTTTTCAAATATCTTTATTTTTCTATAATTATTTTCTAAATTCATTTTTCCGTTTTTTAATAATAATAATAATAATAATAATAATAATAATAATAATAATAATAATAATAATAATAAAATTCTGGCTCTCAAGGAAATGTGCGCAGATAAATTTCTTTCCCCACACGTCATATACAGTTTTTACTGTTTTTTTTGACAAATAAATAAATAAAAAAAATAAATAAATAAACTTCAACCCTTTCAGAAAAGTTCAAATGCCATTTCCTCTTAAATTACTCAATTTTTATCTTGAAACTTTTCTAACGGATAGTACTAATTCCAGTCTCTAATATGACGTACAGTTTATCTTTTTGCTTTTTAAAAAATTACACAAATTTAATTATTTTGAAAATCTCTCAAACCGTTATTATGCACATTTCCAGCAATTTGTAAACACTATTGTATTTGTGAGTTTATGTGTTTCAAATGACTTCTGATTAAGTGTCTCGAAAACTCAAAAATATCTGTGAAAACGAGCTTCTAATTTCGCGTTTACAGTAATGCTTAAACGCCATTTTCTTAAAAACGGCTCCAAATTTGTCAATGAAAATTGCCATTTAGGACGAGGTTTTACTTTTCTTTAATATTCTTGAAGTACTATTTCGATTCTACAACTAGTAAACCTAAAAATTGAGAAAATTTAAAAGAAATATACTTTGAGCGGCGATAAATGGCAACTAGCAAAATGATGGGGCAAGACCATAAAGACAGTCAATACTAAGGGAATTAGAAAACCTTACTATGAGAAAGTCTGTGCCTTTCTGTAGCACCACTAGTTTTTGCGTAAAACCACGTGAAAGAATTCAGTGGTATGAACTTGAATGGAATAACAACATAACAATAACAATGTATGTACGTGTTTGGCATTTTACGGCCGGGTTATTCCAGCTTCATCTAGCGGTGTTCCCACGCCTGAACCATCGTTATTTTCTATCCCCGTCTGGGACATGTAGCAAGCATGGAGTACCATACACCGCGTCTAGCTTACCTGGCCTGTTAGAGCTTTTTCTTTCGTCACACTGCTTTAAAAACTGGGACTATATCAGAAAGCTACAGATTAATTTCTGCGCCTGCCGAGAACCGAACCCGGGATCGCCCAAATTAAGAAATTTTGAAACATTTCAAAAATCCTAATTATTATATCATGAAAGGATATTCCCTAAATAACACCAGCCCCATTTTAAATCTTTTAATTGAATAGCTCCTTATACACTTGCAGTCCTCCTTCTTTATGGGCTTTCACTTCCCCCATTCCATAAGATGGCGACCTCCAAGCTATTCCCATAACATTTTCTATCTGTTACGTTTAAGTATAATCCACGTTGCTAGAGTAGGAAGCAATTTTTAATCCTTCTGAATATGGGAAAAGAGTTTTCCGAAAGTTAAATTCGGGATGTTTGAATAAATATTAAAACTTTTATCGTAATAGTTGATTATTACTTAACTCACACTATAGGGTACCACAAGATTTCTGCTACCATCACTGAATTTAATGTAATTTATTTTGAGTTAAATAAAAACATGTCAAGAGATCACACTAACACAGTAGACAAAGAAGAGCGAAGGCAGAAAGTAAACAAAAAACGGCGCAATACACCAAAAAGATGACGACGGAGAAAGCAATGAGTAGTCGACGATGACAAAGAAAACAGCGAAGAAGACGAAGCAGGAAATGTGATGAAGAAATCGAAGAAGAATAATGGTGAATTCGGGAGACTTATCTTCGAGGTCTTTCAGAGCAGAAATCCATGTCTGCTGATCGCAAGTGTCCTCGCCTGAATCTCTCGGCGACTGGCAAGACATCGACATTAATTAGAGCAGCTGCTACCGGTTCCTTAACCAGTGTCCTCCCTTTCCCGTTTAATCACCCACCGCAGGTACAGTTGGTGCCAAATACCAGAAGAGTCTCTCAAAACTGGTCGAACATTAGTTTAGAAGATAGTATCGAGAAATAATAAAAAGAAATGAAATAATAAAAAGTCTGAAAACTGTAATAACAAGTTACGGTATAAGTATCAAACGATACTTATGCCGTAACTTGCTCCACTTCGTTAAAATTCCCATGTATTTTTTCATTTAAATTTTACTTTATGTCTTGCGAAAGACTGATGTTGATAGTAGTTTACCATGAAATACCATGGAGTCATTTTTTATCTTACGCTTGTACTATTATAGTTTATTCCACAATTGCGCTTCTCTCAGCTCTTGATTATTCATGTTCTTGCGCCCTTCAACTGCTAAGGTTAAATATTATTCGCTTAAATGTAGTAAACATTTTGTATCGCGGTAAGTTGTGGTTATCTTCCGCCGCTGGTTGACGAGATCCAGAACCTACCTTCATGTTACTTGTGAGATTTTCTACCAGGTATCTTCCACTAGCGAGGAACCACCCCAGCCGGTAAATGCTCTTTTAGGCTCCCGCTGGTCTCTCGACATGTGAGGCAGTGTAATGCATGTGTGTTTAAATAAGGGGTGAGGATAAGACACGAAGGAGGAAGAAAAGATCGCGCGCGATCCGTTGCTCGTTTGTTAGGGTACTGCTCCGGCATCGCCTTGCATTTTTCGGAGAAACTACGGAAAACCATCGATGAGAGCAGCCGGTAGCTAGAATTGTTCTCCAATTGTTCTCTGCTGAATATTCGACACGTTTATTTAGCTAACGCCGAAAATCCTTCCACCATCGGGACTCGAACCCTACGATCTCTTGGTCAGAGGCACTGCAGTGACATCAATTGATGCCTTGAGCCACCTAAGCGGGTCTCTCCTTACTACAAGTCACACTTTCTATACGTCACACTATTACTGTATGTGAAGTAAAATTTAAAAACGTGGATATATTTTATATAATGTAATGAATATTATTACACATTAAAAAATTGCTTAGGTTTTAAAATAGGATTATATTAAAAATAAATTTGTTTACTTTTGTTATTAATATTCAACAAAGTATGAAAAAAGTATAATAACGGAATGTAAATTTTGAATGCAACGTTGTTGCAACCAACATAACCAACAACCAATGATTCACTGTAAACAGATAATTTTGAATATTTGGAGCATTACGTGGAGTATGCCAGGTCCGAGAATCATAGTGTTAAATAACGTTATCACATTCTTTTTTGTAATTTATTGTGAAATTACTTGCGAATTTACTGGCAACAATGGTATTTACTTATCCCAAAACACTCCAATATTGTGTATGACACATTTATCACTTTGCCCTCCGACGACTGTGAAGAAAACTATGTAAAGACATTTTCTTTACTTTAGAGACAAAATAGTTTTTTTTTTCAAAAGATATCATTTGATTTTTACATTTTCCCTGTTTGGCATTCTTCTTGGCAAGATCAAGAAGGGGGGAAATGTGTATATTGTATATACAAGAAATAATATGTGAGGTAAGAGTGAGGTATAGGGATGTATTGTGAATAGATTGTCATGGACATATTGTATTACATTAAATGTAATGATACACAAATGTATTCCCGAGTGGGGATTAGTTGTAAAAGAAACCGTTACTACTGCTGCATCTGCTGCTATATCTGCTACTGTTCTCCTGCTGCTACTGCTATTGCTGCTGCTACTTCTATTGCTACTGCTACTAATATTGCTACTGTTTTTACTACTGCTACTACAACTTCCACTAACACTATTAGTACTATTATTACTACCACGAATAGTACTAGTAGTATTAGTACTTCTACGACTACTGCGACTACAACTACTACGAGTATTACTACCACCCTACAACTACCACAGTCATTACACTACTACTACTATTACTACTACTACTATTACTACTACTACTACTACTACCACTACCACCCTCACTACTACTACTACTACTAACACTACAATAACAACAACAACTACTACTACTACTACTACTACTACTACTACTACTAGGGGAAGAACGTGTGGTATCGGCCACCTTAGCTTTAAATATGATTTCTTCATTAAGGTTACTTAAAATTATTCTTAAAATACAGAATATGAAACTTTAATCTCTTACTCACACACTCTATCAAAGCCGTTTGATTTGAAAGTAAAATAATATGGGAATAGTAAAAATCGTTGACAATTACAGGTCTGAAGAGTGGAGGGTGGTATCGGACGACTAAGTAAATAATGGTAAAATAATTTTAATGAAGTTTTTTACAGCAATTCATCAAAGATACGCTCTCTATTGAGACAAATAATTAATTGCTTAATACAAAGAAAAATGAGTATTTGGTTACAAGGGAAAATAACGGTTCTTGAATTAAAAAACAAAAACTCAACTATTATGTTCAATTTATAGCTTCACAACTATCATTATTGATGGGTTTTTCTTTTGAAATGACCTTCATAATGACTATCTTCCTATTATTTCTTCCCATTTCCCGCGAATTTTACCTGTAGTGTCCTGAAACACGGGCAAAATCCTCATTCGAATATCCTGACAACCTACACGCAGGAAATATGGAAAAGTGAAGAGAAGGCAAAGAAGTAACTGTCCGGTACCATCCGAATCTACTTTGTCCGATACCACCCGAACGACCGTCATCCTTCAGAAGAATTCAACACAGACATAAATTGTACAAACAACGTTGTACTGCTGTAACGTAACAAATACACCTAAGTAAACATACTTGTCACAGTAGAATGTATTTAAACTTATCCTAAGAAAGGTTTCATAGCTCCAAAGTTATCTTCGTACACCGGTCAGCATGAAAAACCAAACTGATCGATGTACTCACCTCATACGGCGTATGCAAAGCTAATTCATGTCCAGGAACACACTGAAAGTGCAGCACGTGCTACCACCAGTGCCCGGTTCCCTAAACTACTTTTGTCCGATACCACCTGCTGTCCGATATCAGACAACCTTCCCCTACTACTACTATTACCACAACCTTCCGGTTTCTAGGCCCACCTTCGTGATCTGTCGCGAGTTATCCCATACGTCAGCACATTATTCAAGATTCAAGAACTTCAAAGACTTGATTGCTTTTAACAACTTACTTTTATACTTTATTTATTATTACATTAACAATATGATTATTTTTCTCTCCCAAACAGCTAAACATACATCAGTTCCTACCTTCAAATGGTTCAAGGCTCTTTCGAATTCTTTATGAGGCACACTTCTTGAGACATCTTTTTACACCAAACAAGATGCTCATGACTACAGATGGCATTGGTGAAAAACCGGTTTACTGAATTAAACAGTGGTTTGTTAACGTTTGAAATTGTAAAGCGAATCCATAAGCAATGTTCGCGATATTCGACCTGCATTACAGATGCAAGTTGTTTCTGTGACCTGCAATAAATCGCCATGATGAATGCGACAAAAATGTTTTAATTGATTACTGAATGGCCGAAGTCGTCTTTCTTCCCTCCGAGGAAGAGCTTGTGGGGTAAGATTTGCATAATTACCTTTGTGACAGTGAAGTAACTTTTACGCCCGCTTTAGTCTTCCTCTCTAGTTGCAGTCCTTCGGGGTCCAAGTATTTAATATATTTTTTGCGCTACGGTTAGAATATTTTTGTTTCTTTTGGTTTGATTAATTTATCCTTTCGGTTGGAATTTGAGGACTTATGTGTCAATAATAAATTGTGAGTAAATCAATTATGATATGGCCCGATATAACGTTGTGGTTCGTCAATGCATTCCACGCCACACTCACTAGCTCAAAATATCTTTGTCGAAGGTGAGATTTTAACTTACAAGTTCTCGATCGACGGTGAGAAAATGTATCCTCTCGCTTAATAGCATGACGTTTTAGAAATATTTATTATAAACTGAGTTATTACAGGTTTTACTTATAGGTTGTAGCTTTGAATAATCATTGAGGCCGATCGGCAGAGTGGAAAAAAGTCCACGATTGAATAAAACCTATATAATCCAAGAGTCACATATTTTTCTAACTTTAGTCAATACGCCATAACATTCTATTAATCGTTTACAAACTGAAATTATTCAAAAATTACAAAAGGGAAAACAAAGTCTCTCTTGGTAACAATGTCTGGTGTCATGCCACAAATGTTGAGAATGACAGCCAAAATAAAATCTTTGTTCCCTTTGTGAGTATAAAACAGTTTGATAACTCTTAGAGAAATTAAGAATGAAAAACGAAAAAAAGCCTACGCACTTTTTAAATTCTAAGGACTTTTTCAAGAGGAAGCCAAAAACAAGATGTAAACTTGCAACACAAGTAACTCTGCAAGACCTATTAGTAAAAAGTGGGTAAAAATCCATATAAAGAGATTTTTTGTACTCTATAGTTAAGTGTATATAGTGAATTAAATATGTATTTTGAATATTAAGATCATTGAAATATTTTAAAGAAATCATACCCGCTTTATTTCCTAACAATTACCCCAATTACACCTGACGTACGCTTTCTGTAACTTTATAATGTTTATTAAATTCCCCACCTCTGTACGTGGCACCGGCAAATGTGCATAAACTGATGTCAGTACAGCGCCTCTGACCGGGGAAGTCTTAGGGTTTGATTCACGACTGTGGCAGGATTTTCGACATTAGCTGTATAGCTAGGTCGAGTTCAGCCGCTATCTGGAGGAGAATGCTAGCGGCCAGCTCTTCAGATCAGTAGTTTTCCGTGTTTTTTTTTCATCAACACCAGGCAAATGCCGGAGCAGTATCCTAACAAATAAGCCGCGGACCAAGCACGATCTTTCCTTTCTCTTCTTTGTCTTATCCTCACCCTTTACTTACACAAACTTACATTTACATGTACCACAATACCAGTCGTTTAGGGAGACCAGTCGAGAGGTTAGAGCTTGTGCCAAGTGGTGGGCGGTGCCTCGCTGGTAGGAGATCCATTGTTGGGGGAATCTCCGCAAGACGAAGTAGGTCAACACCGGGTCCCGCCAGCCAACGGAAAAGAGCGCTTCCTCCAGTGATAAAAAAAGCATGCACTCGCTTACCGGAATACTGATTAGCAGTTGATATCTTAGCAGTTGACACGCCTAAAATCACTGATCATTATATCAATCAACCTGTAAACGGCCATATTCGCCGAAACCGTTACTGACCATGTAAGACAGGTTTCTCTGTAGTAAGCTGTCCGGTACCTCATTCTCAGATGACAGACGAAGTCACCCGTCCCCACAACGATCCTTTGCGCACCCCTGATCGGAAAGGGGGACAGGGGGCGAGGCGAGAGTAGCGCGGTCGGGGGTGGGCGGGGAAGTCGGAGGGTGCGGAGGGGGAGGTCATGATATTAGCCCTGCGAATCGGTGCGGCGCGCGGCGTGGGGCGCGGGGGCTCATAACTTGGCCGTCGCGTCGAGGGGCGCAGCGGGGCAACAGAAGTCACTTTGGCGTAACGAACTCGATGAGATTATGACTCTGCATCTCTTCGCGTGCACCGGCATTTGCCTGCGCTTCGCGGGGAGAAAATCGCTTCGCTTTGAAGCCCCGAGGGAAGGGGCCGGCAAACATGGACGTGCAGTGCAGGACATATTAATACACGAGTCCGCTCTTTGTGGCGTGGCAATAACGTATCAAGCCCAAAGCATTACAAACTGTTTCAAATAACTTCTGGTTTTTATTTCAGTTAATAAAATATTTTGGTTTGAGTTTCAGTGTTTTATATCTGGTTTGATTTTGAAACTATTCAAATGGTTTTCGTTTACATTCATTAAATAGTTTTGAAATGGATCAAAGATTATGCTAAACAACGAATATCGAAGTTTTGGGCGTTTCTGTTCCCATCCAGGGCAAACCCTTACTAATTTAAAATCAAACTAGTGGTGCTACAGAATGGCACAGACTTTCTCGTATTAGTTTTCTATTACCTTTGGTCTCGGCTACTTATTCCGACTACACACATACTCTTGCCAGTTGTCATTTATCACCGCCCAAATTATATTTTTTAACATTTGCTTAATTTTTCGGTTTCTTAATGGTAGAACAGAAAAATTATTTTAAGAATATTACAGAACGGTAAACTCTCGTTCTAAATGGCAATTTCTTTGGAAAATTTCGAGCTGTTTTTAAGAAAATGGCGTTTAAGTGCTTCTGTAAATGCGAAAATTGAAGGTCCTTTTTCACAGAATCTTTTCTGATTTTGAAAAATTCTTTTGAAGTCATTTTAAAACACATTAATTCACGAATACAATAGTGTTTACGAATTGCTGGAAATGTGCATATTAACGGTGTGAGAGATCTTAAAAAAATAACATTTGTGTAATTTTTGAAAAAGAAAACAAAATGAACTTCACGTCTTATTAAAGAGTCCAATTAGCATTCGAAAACTTTTAAGAAAATTTGGAGCCATTTTTTAGAAAATAGCGTTTGAGCGTTTGTGAAATGCAGAATTTTCAGCTAGTTTTCACAGAAAATGTTTGAGTTTTCGAGAAACTGTATATAACATTACCTAAAGTATATGTACTTATAAATATAATAATGTGAACAAATTACATTTTTGTAATTTTTGAAGAAACAAAGGAAGAACAATATGAACTTTATGTCATCTCATAGAATACATTAGACACTATCTTCACTAAAAGTTTTAAAAAAAAATTGAGCCGTTTTTGAGAAAGTCTTGTTTTTATATTTTTTAAATTGCACATATTTCACGTAATATGCGCAAAACTATTAAAATATTCAAATAAATGTACATGACAAGAATGAAAGACCTCACTATGGAAAACACATTCACTTGAAGAAAAAGTCTCTAACTTTAATTTTGTATTTACCGTAAGAGGCCGGAGAAAATCCAAACTTTTGCAATTTTCAAAAATTCAGAGTTAACCGTGAAAATCGTACCCTAAGCCACATTAATAAGTGTATTTTACCGTTCTTACAAGAAATTTGAAGAAAAAATTGGAGCGGTTTTTGAGAAAACTTTGAAAATGTCCGGGGGTAAAGTTCCCTCAAAAATTAATGAATGTTTTTCAAAAATCGCAGAGCTTCGACTCAGGCGAGATAGACAGATTGATTTGATTTGATTTATTTAAAGTCGCATCAACTACATGGAGTTATTAGCGACTAGAGATGGACAGAGGTTTCTTCAATTTGGAAAAAATCGTATGCATCGTTTAGGCGCTTAGTGTTGTTCACATACACCGGACAACAGACGGACGGACGGACGGATGGACGAACGGATGGACAGACCGATGGACGCTTTGCTTTCAATTTGTTTTTGGGTATCAAGGACCCACAAAACAGAGATTCTGGTTACACCAAGTGTTAGGTGATATTTTTTTCTTAATTTAGCAGACAGGATTTATCCACTTTTTCGTTAACAGCCCGGCACATGAATTTTTTTTTCTGCCGAAAAATCGCCGTTTTTTTCGCGCAGCATTTACATAACTTTCCCTAAACTACGTATATTACTCCGTATATTTGTATGTATACGGGAATGTAAAAGGGAGATTGTTCGTTCGATTCCAGTCCCAACAATACATTTAAAGAAATAATGAACACTTTCGGGGACGCTCTCGCATTTTAAACTATTTTTTAACAGATGCATCGTTATTTCTACATTAAGAAAAGGCAATGTAGCTAGCATTATGGGTATGAAAGCTTCATGGTGGCTTATTCTAACCGAAATATGTATGTTTAAAAATGTCCTTGTGAGAAGGGTATTACCGGAAGATGTCAAATTATCAGCGCGTTGCGTCATATTTAAGGTAAGTAAAAGAGAACTGGTGAAATACCAGGTAAAACTTACGGCTTCAGCAATTTCCATTCTAATTAGAAGCAAAATTTTCACATTAGGAAACACCGCAAATAACATTGATCTCCTCGTAAATATAAATGGGACTAACCCGAGCTATAAATTATGTTCAAATTATCTACAAATATTGTTACACTGTAGAGTTTTAAGGTACACTTCCCTGTTCTCGACCATTCAGCCGCTCACTGGCCTTCACACGAGAGTGTACCAACTGCATCCCACAGTCAACTTTTCCTAAGACGTTTACCTACCTGCCGAAAAAAAGATAGCCGAACTCCAACCCGTTCTATTTTTCTCCTTAGAATGAGGATTGATTTCCACGTTCCCCATGGTATGCACTGAATCATATCGATTGATTATAATTTATCCACTTCTTTTCAGGAATAACTTGCATGTCCCATAAACATTGCCAACGTTTAAGCTACCACTTAAAAGTTTCTGGAAAGAACACATCATCTATCATAAGCCTCTGACAACCTCGCTGACTAACGTATGCAATTCCTAAGATTCTGCCATTTTCACGTGTGTTCGATGTTTTTCTCTGGACTGGTGCGAGAACATCTAATGCGTTCCTTATCAAAGCTTCTATTACTCCTTCCAAAACACTGAGGCCCAGTTGTACGAACTCGGAATAAAGCCGAAATTCATTTTATTCCAATGATACAGGAAAAACCGGTTGTACGAAGTAGGAGTAGTGTTTACCCATAGAATAAATATGTGATAAACTATTGCACTGTTTTTTGCGAAGATATTTAGTAGATAACGTGAAATAACCTCATAGTAGAAGCAGGCATGTGACGCGTGTACTGTGTAGCAATCGAATTTCCGGAGAGCGATGATGATTCGGAGTGTATTTGTCATCGCGAAAACGATGAATTTTTCGACACAGGAAAGATTTATTAAACGAAAACGATGATGAGTTTGAAATAGTTTTCAATCCAAATCCACAGTGCAAAGGGTTTTGGATCTTGTGAAGGATGATTTAAATCGTCAGAAAGAGATGGAAATAAACATTTTATATTTGTACAGATTATAACGTATATACAAGTGATCTTTTTTAATTAGCTGGCTAGTGCCAGAGAAAAGATGGACTTTTTTCTAGAGTAATTAGGTGAATTTTTTGCTTTAATTTCTTTTAGATTTGTTGCAGTATAGTACAAAATTTCATTTTTCCATGAAATTATGTTTGATAAAAAATATATATTTGTACAATGTTATACTTTTTATCAGTATATTTTTCAAATAAAGGAAGCTGTTATATTCGAATTGAGATAATTCTTTTTTTCTCATGAAGTATTCCTCAATAGTTTGTTTCATTGTGGATTCAAGACCATGAAGTAGAAATGGGAAATATATATTACATAATTTGGTCGGAGTGAATTAAGACATTAAAGCAGTTTGCCGACGTTTCGGAATGTTTTATTCCATCCTCAGAACAGATGGTAAAACCTTATAATTTATAATTGACAATTTCATCATAATAGCATAGTACTATACATAATGATAACAAACTGTACTGTCCTTACTACAAGATATAAAATACGGTTAGAACCATAGAGGGAAGACTCCTAAAATAACTCCACATGGAGTGGTTACAATGCGAGGGTCCATTCTGCCCCGTCTATGGATTCGAAACGGGCAGAAAGGTGCAAAACGTGAGAAGCAAAGAATAAATATTCTCACGAAACACTACCAAATACAATACCAACTTCCTCTTTCACAGTTGCATTTTCGGAGATACAGAAAATAGAACCCGTAGAATAAATATATGTCGTACAACAAGACGAGTTTTTTATTCTCGAAATAAGTAATTCTTTAGATAACTCTTCCTGGAGATATATCTACATCATACAACTGGCCCTGAATGGACGAAACTAGGAGTTAGGCTGTATCTTCTCAGGTAACGAAAAGTGAAAGGGGATTAGCTAGGATGTGCGGGCAAGGGAAAACTGACCACGGGTTGCAGTTGGTATACTCCCCAGATGGACAATTCCCCTCCACACCGCTCAACGGATTGTTTTCGGCTTGCACCGGTTTTGCATAAAAACGAGCATTCCCAAAAATGAACCTCATTGGGTTCCTCCACTCAAACATACTTTGCCGTCATGTGGTATTCCCCGCCTTGCCACAAGCTACGTCACAGCTTCGGAGTTTGGCGCTAAGTGTTGCAATTCTTTGGAATCAAGTGATGGCCTCCCTTTCAAGATGGCTGGGATTTCCACGGGCCGCTCTATTCCTTTGAGCAGGTGTAGGGGTTTGTGTCGATGGTCTTCTAATTGGTACAAAAGGCGTCATCTTTCCTTAGAATACTTAGCAAAGGGTGTTAATACTAAGACTTATTTTGGTATTAGTTTGAGAGCACGTGACATGTAGTAAAAGTTTGTTGAAAGTTTTATTTTTAAAATGCAGTACATCCAAGTGACTGTCGCTACTAAGGAAAATGTGTCTTTGTTTTACTGAATGCTCTCATTTACAATGTAATTTAGTGTTACGTTGAGTTGATTGCAGGGGCGTGCGGTGACCAATTTCTATGGGTAAGCTCTCTAAATAGCAAGGGTGCGACAAGTACGTACACACCATGAAATGATATTTCTTATTTACATTCCACAGCCGACGTAAACAACGGACTTGGTTGATTATGAACGCCTCTGTTAACAAAATTCAACCACGTCAAGTATCTGCTCTCTTTCTTCCTAATTATTCTTCTTCTATGTAGGTGGAACCTGTTATTCTTCACACATCACCTTCATAATGAGTCGGGAGATGTCGATGCCTAGCTTTCGACCCATCTTTTTTTCGGTCTTCTTGGATCCCTCTTGCCTGAAGGTTTTAAATCTCTTGCCATTCTGATCAGTCTTCTATTACCTGCCCTGGAAACGTGTTCATCCCAGCCTTTTCTTCTCATTCTTATGAATTTAACGATGTCCGTCACGCCACACTCATTCTTTATTATTTATTCTATCCCACCTTGTTTTTCCAGTTATTGCTATTAAAGTAGACATCTCTGAAGTTCTTAGTAGAGCTTTAGTTCTTCTAGTGTTGGCCAGCGTCTCTGCTCCATAAGTCATAACTGGTCTTACTTTGGTTTTATATATTTTTACTTTTACTTTCTGTATTAAGATATTTATTTCTCCAGGTTACATCTCTTAGATATCCCAATATTCTATCCTCCTTTGATTACTTGTTGTTTACCTTCTTTATAAGTGTCTCTCGTGCCTGAAATTTCTACTCCTAAATATGTGGTTTTCATGACTTGTTCTATTGTTTTATTATTCACCATCAATTGGACCCTTTGGATAATTCACCTTATTGGACCCTTTGAAATTACCATTGATTTAGTTTTTTCAGGTGCTATAACCATGTGGTATTGTTCTGCAGTTTACGATTATTTTAGTCCTAACATAATTTCAGTCCTAATTATGTTTATAACAATATCGACTAGACAAAAATCAAATCCTACGCGCCACGGCGGCCGAGTCTGTCCCCCGCCCTTTTCCACGCTGCCTGTACCCTTGGAAGGGCGCCCGGGCCCCCAGGGCACAGGCGTCTCTAAGGGCTGCTGCTGCTGCAGTATTAAAAGCCGCCGTAACCCCACCGTGTATGAATACGACAGTCGCAAGGGGTTGATCTGGGCGGGGTGGTTGGGGCCATCTGCGGCGGATGGTTTGGCGCGTGCCAAACCCCAAGGCGGGGGTGGTGAGGGATTTGAGGATGGTGAGGGTGGAGGAGGGAAAAACACGGGGCAGGGGTGGTCCTGGCAGGCATGAATGGGTCGGATCGTACCTTGAAAATTTGTAGTGCTGGGTTTCGCGTTTTGAATTTTTACGATGTTAAAATAATTAAACGCACGTGAGATGTATCGTATTACACCTTCGCAACTTTGGTGGTGTAACGATTAGTGTATCTTAGACGTTCGCGGGTACTGAAACGATCAAAACCCTGGATTTTTAAAGGCGAAGAACATCTTCGTACGAATGGGATGTAAAGCCGGGTGTCTCATGTTGCAGATTTACTTCACGCAAAAGATTCTCAAGGCTAAACTAGAGCGAGATAAATTCGAATCACCCATTTTTCCTCGCCAGGCCAAGGTACCTTCTTTCTCTGCTAAATGTCGAAAGAAGCGTGACAAAAGTTGCATGCCCAGGCGGAAGAGCAGGTCCGATGGTCTGAGCTTAGCCATGTAAAATGTGGCGGCGGTGGTGTTTGTGGCGGCAACGGAGTAACGGTTAGCGAACTGGACTGTTATTACCCAAGTTCGCGGACCCGATCTAATCCATGGGGTTTTAGGGGCGAAAAATTCTTCGTATGCTTTCCTTCGGAGGGGAAGTAGAGCCGTCTGTCCCATGTTAGTAGATTTACCGCATGTAAAAGATCCTCAAGCCTAAATGACACCTCTGAGCAAAATTCAAAATCGCCTGTTTCGTCGCCCGTGGAATACCTTCTTTCTCCGCTTGTTGGTGAAAGGAGCGTAGTGAAATTTGCGTGGTCAGACGGAAGAGCAAGTTTCGCCACGTAAAATAAGGCAATTGAATTCAATAAAAGAAGACATAATTGGTTGATTGAATATTTTGGTTTAAGGGCTGTAGTGGGTAAAAATGACAACTGGAAACCGAGAGTCAGAAATTAAATTACCCGCCTTAACCTCCCATGTTCACTAATATACCGTTGCTATTATCCTGAAAATCTCACACCAGTTTTGAAGTGAACTTCAGAACTTCAAACTGAATTGAACTGCAAACTCTAGCACTACGCACAGAAAATGCGCCGCGACTTCGCTTCCTTGGTAGCACCAGATTGCGCTTGATGTGGACATTTCAATTGTCGTCTCCTAATGTCATTTCAGAAGTATACTTTCCCTGTGCGACTCTGACACGCAACCAATCTTTAAAAATGAGGTCTCTAAAGAAAGAGAATTTCACGGAGATGTGATGAATCGCACATTGACTTTAAAAATATGAACGATTTATTTAAAAAACTGATATAAAGTCATGTAAAATCCACCCGCAACGCACGTCCGGATTTTTTAATCTATACTGTTAAATAATTCCTAAACGAAGCGTTCCAGGGCCATAACAACTACAATTTTGAGATCTCAGGCCTCAAAGAAACCTTCCTCACACCGTAGCCTACAGGATGAAATCTTCTTGACCTTCATGACACTTTTGCTTGTTCGACGCTTCTCGATTCTACCCCACCTGTCTAGAGCGTATATGATCTGCAACTGTATGTAAAATTCCTAACTCCTTGATATTCTATGCGACTGAATTAGACGGGTGTACCTCTTTGCTCGATAATAAAGTTAAATGAGAATAGTTTATATTGACAAGGGGTGTATTACATTGTTATCAATTACAAGGTGACATACAGAACAAGTGATGGAGGATAAGAGGGTCTTCAAGAAAAATATATTTTACGGGCTTAATGTGGAAATGGAAAAATAAGGAAGAGTGTGGGGTACAGCATGCGAGAGTTCTCGCCCGGGGACGCTAGTTTTTTTATACTACCCGGAACACTTACGGGGTGCATGGTCCCCAGACGTCTCTTCTTTGTTTTCTAGGATTATCCCTGTGACTCCTAGGCGGTTTTCTTGCTGTCTGCTTTCCGTGTAATTCCTCCCCTATTTAACGGTTTAATTGTTACGGCTGTGGATGTGGCGGTGTTGAATAAGAGCTAATCGGAAAGTTTTGTGCAGTAGTCATGGGTTGCCCGCGCATCCCATAAGTGGTAGTGTCTGCGATTTTCTTGTCTACATATGCGTTTCACATTAGTGTGGATATGAAATAATTGGGGAAAATATTCTTTTGGACATGTCAGGAACGTGAAGACAATGTTGGAATGTGAGTACAATGTTGAAGTACAGTCTGAGGAAGAAAGTGAAATTTCTTGGGCGAGGAAGATGTTGATAAGAACAGTAAAATTGACCCACACAAGGAAGTGAGGCAATTTATGGAAAAAAATATGTTCGTTTGGAATAAAGAACCATGTGTTAGGCGAGGTCGTAATCCCAAGAAAAATATTATTGTTCGTGTTCCTGGATGTAAAGATGACGCTAGGACAATCAGATAAGAAACTGAAATCTGGAAACTTTTATTCAGTGACACTATAATGGAAATAATTGTGAAGAGTACTGACATTGAAATCCAAAGGCAGAGAAAAAACTATGTCTCTTCAGCAAGGTTTTGTCAAGAGACCGATTCAAATGAATTGCCATCTCTTATTGGATTTCTATATACCGCGGGAGCATACAAGGATGCCGAAATCGCTACAAAAGTTATGTGGAGTATGTTTCAACCTCCTATATATCTAGAAATAATGGGTGAATCTCGATCTTCTTTCTTGTTGAATTGTCTTAAATTCGACAATAGGAAGACATATAATTATGCAGACAAATTTTCACCTTCCCGAGACGTATCAGAAAAGTTTATCGATAATTTGGACAAATATTACACCCCATACAAATAGACACTCAACTGCAAATTGCACTATAGACCAACAACTTTTGGGCTTCAGGGAAAATTGTTCATTAACGAGTGTACATTGGTGCAAAGCCGGATAAGTACCGATTGAAGATCGTTACTATGTGTGATGCAAGGACATTTTATATGGTAAATGGAATTCCATACATTGGGAAAGAAGACCGGACTAACAAGAAACCTCTGACACTCTACTATGTACGGGAAATCAGTAAACCAATTTATGGAAATAGAAGAAAACTTACAATAGATAGCTGGTTCACATCCATTCCTCTTGCCGATACAATTCTCACAGATCATCGTCTCACAATTATAGGAACTTTGTAGCACAACAAATCCGAAATCCCCTCGAGCTTTCTGCTTAATAGAAGGAAAGAAGTTCTGATGGCCCGATTTGCTTTCAGAAATGATAAAACCCATGTGTCGTTTACCCCTAGAAAATGTAAAAGTGTGACGGTGTTATCAACAATGCATGACATTACGATTGATGACATTTCAAAAAACCTGAGGCCCTACACTTTTATAATTCTACTAAAGGTGGTATAGATGTTTTAGACGAATTGTCACATACACATACAACAGGACGAAAGACAATAAGATGACCTTTGAGATACTTGTTTGGTGTCCTTGACTGTTTCGTATAATCTCCTTTATACATATCATATAATGGCGAAACAAGACGTTTGTTCAGTTTATATTGTCAGTTCTTCAGTTTATATTGTCATTCCAGATCATTCCTTACATCGATATATATTTTTTGTGCATAGAAACACTCTGTGGTTTATAAGTAACGAATAACTACATAGATAATTAAAAATAAAATCTTTCAAGACAACATTATCAAAATTTCAAAAAAAACTTCTATGAATTACTACCAGAATTCCCAGCCACAGCAACTTACCATCCAGGTAAAAAGTACAGCCAACCACAGAGAATTCTCTCAAGCTACATAACACAGAGAATTCCCTAAAGACATTTTTAAGCCTCCCTAACTATCTGAAAATAAAATCTGTTGCTCTCTCTCTTTCTTTATTACACTCTCACACACAATAACAACGATTGATTAACGAACTCATTTTTTTATGACAAGTGTATTGACAGACTTGAGAATGGTTCATCCTAAAACGTTATGTAATCGTATGTAAACACCCTTGAAAGGCAGAAATGCTGATCAAGAACAAATAAAATTTAATAAAACGCTGTCTCCACCAACAACCTCTCCAACAATGCAAAGGCTCGTTTGCAGTTGCTTCTGGAGCATCCTAATGTCAACAACAATAAAACTAAGTATTAGGATATGTATAAATGCAAAATAATAACGTAGACCAGGCGAGGAATAGAGTGGGAAGATTGTTAGGCGAAATTTTCTGAGATCACTGAGGATTGCACTCGCTGCTCGTTACACGAAGAGAAGACTGAGTAACTCTCTTAGTTGGATTTAAGAAATTTAATCGAGACAGTTCTGTAACAAAACAATCAACCCAATACATCATAAATTGTTTCCAATTCACCGCAAAAATCTGCAAAATAACTTGCTGTTTATGCCCACGTTCACGAGACAGAAAAATAAAACCTTTCTGTGTTCGATGTAAGAAACCAGTTTGAGTAGAACATGAAATCGAGTTGTGCCAAGAATGTGCAGCTGAGTAAAATTCTAAAACATTTTCTCAGTATTACTATCTTTTTTTCTTAGTTTGTACTACGTTTCATTTTATTCTTTCGCGGCTGTTCTGTGTTCAAAGTTAAAAATGTTTAAATATTGTTTTTTAAGGTTAAAACTAAATAAAATTGCAAAAATATGTTTGTAAACCACACCAGAATAGATTTTCATAATTTATTAAATATTGTTTTAGATGTATACCCATTTTATTGCATACGCAATAGCTGGGTAACGCGTAATTGGTAGCGGAGGGCGAAATACCGTCAATATTCCCGGAGTGCGAAATACCTCAAGGGTGAATATTTATACATAGCATTTACAAATATGCACGTTACACGTGCAGTCACTAAGGTCTTCCAGTTTTAAAGCAATTTCTTATTTACTGAGACAGATTGAATAGTTCAACCGGAAGAGGGATGTTTACGTAACACGTTTTAGAAATAATATTGTGAATAAGTCCAGTAGATGGGGAAATAAATAAAATGAAATATCAAAAACTCTGAAATTCATTAGTTTTACATGAAATATGGTAGAAGGTGCTAAGGGGTCGATCATCAGGCAAGTTAACAATGTTATATTAATAGTAAATTACATTTCTTTCAAACCATTACACTACAGAAAGTTTGCATTACAGAAATCTAAGACGGGATTTGGGTCGGTAAGCTCTGCTTCCCTTTTCTCTTAATTTTTTTATTCGGCCCCTCACAAGTATCGCTCATAGCGTCAAATATTGGCATCATTTGAATTTTGTTCTAATTTTTATTCGTCAAAATTCAGAACCAACTGTGTGCCGGGAGAGAAGGGAAGAGGTATATTCAGCCATTGTGTAACAAATGTATCAAGAAATTTCTTGAAAAATACTACGCGAGGAAAATACGAGGAAAAAATTACAAGATATTGCAATCAAATAAACATGGTGACACGAGACATTTGTGACAAACATACGTAAAGAGAAATGACTGCCTGTATCTTGTATAACAAAATTTATAACTTTCCTGTAAGTTTCTGTCATTGTCATTTCTTTGTAAATAGCGAAAACAACGATCGTCTTTGTACTTCCACAAAGTTATGTGAATCACCTTCGTGAATCCACAATACTTCGAGTCTTCACGAATGATCGCTATGATGCAACCAATTTTACCTTTGTTTCACAAATCACTCCGCCAAAAACCGTCCTTGTATACTGAAAATTAACATTGAAATAATAGATTCATGAAACAACACCTTTCGCACTTCGCATTCTTTCTAGTAAGTTTTTGAATAGCTTAAACACAATTTAATGAATTATTAACCACTAACTTCTAAGTTGGTATAGTAGGTTGGCAATTGCGGTACAAGAAATATTTCGTACGTAATTCTAGTACATGCGAACTACGGCGACAAAGTGAATATGCATGCCCTAGCACCTAGCTGAATATGGCGTCGCTGACGTTGTAAACTGTTCAAAAAGTATTTTCATGTGTTGAGAATTCCTCCATGTCATGCGTAGCTTTGATCAAATAAGATCTAATTGTGTGGCGTATGTGGCATACATCAAATCAGATATTACAGTATGACATTGGACTTACCAATGAATAGTAGTAACTGATAATGTTATACTCAAGTTCAAAAATTCCCCACACCCAATGGCCTTGCGTGTTATCTCCACACGTAATGTGAACGGCTAATATTTCAATTTCAAAATTGTAATCGCCGTAAAACTATTTGCGGGCATGAATGATGCGAAGCGTTAGAATTTAGTGTATCTACATTTTTTACGCTTTTTTGCTATTTAACACAAAATGCACATAAAAGATCACCTGTAAGCTGTTCATCAGAGTTATTCTCTTTTCATTTTATTAGCTCATTCGCAGTTAGAAAATTCTTAAATGAAATTCTGAAAATTCTATCGCAAAATCTTCTACAACTACATTTGATTTTTCCCCCGAATTCGCTTAACTTCCAAATTTTTGTCTCCTAATTTATGAAGTTTAAAACTCCTACAAACTCAGTCTGATTTGTGTTCACTTCTACTTCTGCATTCCTCTGTCGTTTTGTTGGCACGCACGGACACTCGCAGTCACTCAGACACTATTAGGAATTTTATTAGTCAAATGGTTTTTTACGACTCCGGGTGTTTTTCCCAAACTTCCCTAACCGAAACAAGCTCTAAGCTGTCAGCCCCGTGGCCGAGATTGCTAAGACAGTAGTGCCGTAGCTATCTCGGACTGAAGGCTCATCCCCTATTATCGCCATATCGTTTCATTTTCATACCATGTGTTAAATCCGATAGTGGTCGATAATGACCTGGTAGTTGATGCGACCTTAACCCGTGAGTGGTAACGCGGGGGTCTGTGGGACATCCACGATCCTTTCTTCCCGCTTGTTGTGATACCCATCTTGACTACCCTGACCATTGCTTTAGTACCTTTCTCTTTTTGTGTCATGATATTTACTGTACTCTCAGTTTGCCAGTTTAGTGAGTTTCATCCGTGTAGCAAGCTATTGTTTTGTTTGGGGCGCCCAGAGACCCCCGCGTTACCTTGTACGTTAGCAAAAGTGTCTTCAGTCTCGTACGTTCTATTAGTTTGGGAACGTATTGCATGCTGTATTTTTACGTTAGGAAGTAGTACTGAAGTACTTTGGCTGAAAGCGGGAACAGAATATCGTTACTCACCGCCCAGGAAAAAGCAGTGTGCACGCAATTCCAAAAGACCAGGATAATGTTTTCTTTGTTTATTGATTTGGATTTGATTGAGAGAATTATAGAATCATCATCATCAAAAATGAAATGAATTTAGAGAGGAATAAAAATGATCGCAGCACGTATATGACTGACAAAGAGGAAATGAAGGCAGTAATTGTGCCACGTATTTTGGCTGGATCTGTGAAATCAGGGCACCAAAATCTTGCTGAATTGTGGAATGTGCATAATATGGGTATTGAAATTTTCCACTGTACTTTGAATTTGAAAAGATTTCAATTTTTGCTACGAAACATGGGCTTGGATGTGACAACACTCACAGACCGGTAGAAAAAGTAACTTCAAATATTAGATGCTTTCCTGAAGAATTCTCAGAGTTGTTTAGGAATTAAATTCTTAATAAATTGTTTAATTGCATGCAAAACGTTGTTAATAATATAAGAAGAATATTATATTAATTTTTTTTAATAATTTAGCATATATCGTGAAAAGAGTGTGGGGGTCTGGAGTCACCCCACGTTACCACTTTTGTTTCAAAAAGTCATGTTACCACTGCAGGATTAAATACAAAACAAAAAAAACAAAAAAATCTCTAAGCTCTCGACATGTGAGGCAGTGTAGTGCGTGAAAAGATGAGGAAAGCGACTGTGCGCAGATGATGGATCGTTTGTTATATAGCTCCGGAATTTGCGAGCAATTCATCGGGGAAACCACGGCACATCACCGACTAGTGCAGCCGTGCACTAGATTTCTCCTCCAAACTGGTTGATTTCGATTCAGATAACAAGGAAGAGTCGAAAATCCGCCACCGTCCCCGGCGTCTCGTCCCGGGCAGCTCATTGCTAGAGAAGAGCGTAATTGCTGCGTGGGAGGGCGGAGGCGGAGGCAGGGTAGACACCTGACCCGTACCTTTTTTTTTTATTACCGACGCCCTCGTCGATCTCAGAGGAGGTCAATTTGGTTTCGAAGGATATACTACGACCTCTATAATCATGATGATGATGAGTGCCGTACTTGAAACTAGACAATAATGCGAATAAATAGAATTTTAGAAAGTATTTCTCTCACCACCTTAAACATTTTAAATTGATATAAATTCTGGATTCACTTTCACATCTGCAAGAAGAACTGCGGTGAATGGTGACTGAAACAGACAGGAAAAAATCTTTTGTATTTTCTTGAATACTTGTTTTTATCTGCACGTTTAACATTGATTTTGATATGGAATGATTCCTGTGCTGTCAAGCAGAGTCATCAGAAAATAAGTGAAATCCATCATACTGTGCTGGAAATATGAACAAGAAACGTGTGAAGAAATAACATACGTCTTTTCTTGGATGGTCCATGGTAAATATAAATCACAGATTTGTATGTCTTTATACAGTAAAATCTGTCTAAACCGGAATCTGTACAAGCCGGAAACCTGTCTCAACCGGAAAATTTCTCCGGCCGTGAAGTTAAATGGCATTTTACACAGCATAAAACGGAACCTCTCCAACGCGGAAACGTCACAGTTTTTCGTGTCCTGCAGGGGTAAAAAAAGCTTTATAAAACGGCATTATTGTTAATTTAATGCAATTGGCAGTGAGACGCGAGATGATTTTAATGAAATGAATGAATCTCCAAGCTTCTTTTGAATTCTCTATCCCTGTGACACGCGATTTAGTCGTGGCAGCCGGACATTAGAGAGGGGCTTCTGCTGTCAGCGTAGAATTCGATCTTGGGGTCGCTTGTCTCTCAAGGTGTAGGTCATAGGGGAATTCCCTCTCTTCTGACTCTCTGAGCGGAGGAAGGTGTACGGGCATGGCATCTATTCACACGTCTCTTTGTCCCCCGTTGAGAATCATTACCTCTCGACCAGATACGCATTGCTGAAGGCCATGCGGGGGTATCAGAATGTACTGGGTTGTGACGCATTGTTTGTTGAAAGTGTCGGCTAGCAGTCCGAATACAGCCAATAAGGTGTGTACTCAAATCAGAAGCTGTCAATGATGAGTGTTTAATATTCATTTATTGGTGGTTTCTTCCATAAATATTTTGTGTTAATGGCTTTCGATAATTATAATGAAGTCATGTAAATTACTACTTTTAGTGCAGAAACGTCAATATCACAAGTGTCGTAAAACGGAAACCTCCCTACACCGGAATTTTTTTGTGTCCCTATTGTTTCCGGCTTAGACAGATTTTACTATATTGGGAATACAAAATACGTCGAATTTTAACAGTCTCGGGTAAGAAAGTTCTTGCATAGGTATTTTTGACAAGATCAGGTTCTGCGTATAATTAATGGTAATAGATAATTCATTGTAAGAGATAACAAAATAGCAGTTGATAATTCTTATCAAGCTGTAGAGCATTATGGATTTTTAATTCTTGAGATGTGAGTAGCTAGTCCCACCCTTGCAGCCCGTTTTGCGGTATTGTTCGTGCGCATATAGATTATTTTTACAGACGTCTGTGTGCCAGAGTTCAAAGAATATATTTCGGTAAGGAAACAGTTTTTTATGTTATTAAAGCCCTTTTAACAAATAAATATTCATATTTATAATACTGGAAAATGCAACGATCATAATAAAAAGTTAGTTATTGTTGCAATGAATTGTCGATTAGTAATCAACTCTTTGAAACAAACTAACTAATTCGTTGTGTGTGCGCACCGCGCGTCCGTGACCTATGGTCGCATACCGATGCGGTACTCACCTGGTACCCATCTCTCACACGGGGCCACGCACGATGATGGGCCAACAGCAGGACTAGACTGCTGGCTATGTTGACACACAGCACACATACATATCGGCCTCCGGTGGCTCGAGTGATGTAGCCAGAGGGCTACTAAAAAAAGGGGAACGGAGGACCACCTCGAAAGAGGAAATGATGGGTCGGCCGAAAGATATAAAAACGCAAACTGAAGGTAATTGTTAATTTAATTAACTGAATTGAAGTTATAGTGTTAATGCCTCTTGGAATATATAAAACTTACAATCTAAGAAAGAAAAGAAATAAACAATTTTAAACTATTCTACTATGTACAAAATGCATGCCGGACCCGAGCAGTGAATTATTAATAAAATCCTAAATCTAAATCTAAATCTAAAATGGCACCAAAAACAATGAATGAACAATTATAATCACTGGATTGTGATATATGAGCTGATAGTCTTTTCAATGGCTCGGCACCCTGGAGACAAGAACAGGTACCTGCGTTGCGGAGGCGCTGCTATCGACCCGTTCGCTGCCGGGGCTGGAGTCTAGCCGTGCCGTGATGCGGTGATGATGTGCACGATGTTCTGCACTAGCTGAACGAATGATCCGTTCCGGCCACGATGACCAGGCATGTATGCCGCCATGGTCTGGTTTCCAATGTCGCCCCGCACACGTGCGAATGAAAACCTTAAAAATGGGCAGCCTTTAGCCCTTGATGAAAAAATGCCGTTAGAGGCTTTGCGGCATGTTGATGAGTGGCAGGGCACAAGTGCCGACTGCCGGCGTAGCACAAGTCCGTAACTACGCGAATGACCGCGTGAAGTTCAAGTCTCATGAGCGGATATGACTGATGAGCGGATCTGACTGCCACGATCTCATGAGTTCTGTCTTGTGAACTCTGTGTAGCGAATATTTTTGGGCGCGATGGTTCCCAACAATATATAGACAACTGCCCCCCCCCAACCTCGCGGTGGTGGGTGGCCGCCACGAGGCGTGGCGGAAGGGGATGGTGTCAGATGGAGGGGGAGGCCTTGGGTGGCTATGAGTCTTGGGCCCCGAGACAAGGGGCGGGGGCGTGCGAGGCGCGTGAAGGCGCGGGTGCTTTGGAGGAGCGTGCGACCGCGCTACAACTCAAAAATATAGGCAGGGCGCGCGACGGCACCGCTGCTTAGATGAAGGGTACAGCAATAAGCCGAACATGCCGAAGAAGCTCTGAAGCGCCCACCCCCGCGCTTCGGCGGCGCTGGGTACAGGCAAAGTACCCGCGACGGCCGAAGCTCAACTGCCCCGCGGGGGGGGGGGGCGCATCCGGGCGGCTGCGGCGGCACGGCGCGCGACGAATGCGGCCGTCCCTGCGACCATCGGCGGCGGGCGCCCGTTTGAAGACATTAGGCGTCTTTGCCGACTACAACGAACGAGTGTTCTGAAGAACCCTCGCCTTCGCTAGGGGCGGCAGCCGGACAGAGGTGCGGCAGGTTTAACTGAGGAGGGGCAACGGCGCACGGTGGTCTGAACGGGATCAAAACGCGCGCAAAGAATGTTAACTTAAAGAACTATTTATTTAGTGATTTTAAAACGGTTTTTTTAGTATGAATATAAAGTAACATGTTCTAGATGTGAAATAATAATATTCCACTCAATTTATATTGTTTATTTATTTATTATGCCACCTCTGGCATGACATCCAGCGCTGACATATCGACTGCTGACTGCACTTCCACAGAGAGAGGCAATTCCAGGTGACGAATTTTTTTTTCAATTGTTCAGTTAATATCAAATATTTATTTCACGGAGATGTGTTTCTATGTTGTTTTATAATTGTTCGTCAATGATCACTTAGTTAATTGAAATGGCACTTTTTTCAAAGGTCATGTAAAGTTTAAACTTCCGCCATTTTCAAAAAGGCAGGCCAAGGTGACTCTTGTTAACGAAAACATATTACCAAATGTCCACTTAATAACATTTATTAGTTTCATGAAAGTGTGTTCAGTTGTTTTTGTGTAATTCCTCGTCAAAAATCACTTACTTTTGAATGAGCCGCTTTCTTTCAAATCTCGTCATGAAAACTTTAAACGGGCGCTATTTTTAAAGAGGCAGGCTAGGCGGTTGTTATTAACAAAAAACATTAACAAATGTCCAATTAATTATAGTTATTAATTTAACAGAATTTTTTTTTGTTTTCCAGTAATTGTCCGTCAAAAGATCACTTAGTTTTGTAAATGGCGCTTTATTTCAAACCTCAAGTAAATTTTTAACGGTCGCCATTTTATAAGAGGCCAGCCGAGGCGGCTGTTGTTAACGAAAAAACATTAACAAATGTCCAATTAATAATTGTTATTAATTTCATGGAAATGTTTTCGGGTGTTTTCGTGTAATTCCCCGTCGAAAATAACTTAATTAACAAAAATGACGCTTTCTTTCATACTTCGTCATGTAAAATGCAAAATGGTCGCCATTTTAAAAGGGGCCAGCCGAGACGGCTGATGTTAAGGAAAAAACATTAAACAATGTCCATTTAAAAATAGTTATTAATTTCATAGAAGTGTTTTTACTTGTTTTGGTGTAATTTCAGGTCAAAGATCACTTAATTAATGAAAATCACGCTTCTTTTCATTCTCGTCATGTACAGTTTAAATAGACGCCATTTTGAAAGAGGTTGCCCAAGGTGGTTGTTGTCAACGAAAAACTAATTACAAATGTTTATTTAATAACATACTTTAATTTCAAAGAGATGTTTTAGAGGTTTTAATGTTATTGCTTGTCAAATTTCACTTATTGCTTGTTCCAATCTCAATTTCATATGTTTAAATTTATTGAAAAACAATGAAATTTGGCAAATTAAAAGAAGGAATATGTTTGAAAAGAAATTGAAAATATTATGCAATGAATGGAAATCTGAAAGTTGAGAAGATTAAACATTTTCAAGAAGTAAACATTCTTGGTATTATGTCCGAAGGTAATAATGCTCTTTTCATGCATCATTACCGTAAACTTTAAACGGTCATAAGTTTGAGAGGGGCAGACCGGGGCAGTTGATCTTAACTTAAAAATTTTTAATAGTGTTCACTTAATAATATATATGAATTTCAGTGGTGTGTTTTTTCATGTTTTTGTGTAATTGCCTCTGAAAGTTTACTTAGTTAACGGAATAAGAGGTTTTTGCACACCTTGATTACGTAAGGCTTAATTAAATTAAAATAAAAATTATTGACACTGTAAAGGCTTTAATATATTTAGAAGGGTATATAAAAGCGCATACAATTCCTCGAAGTGGAAAAGTTGATTAGAGAAAATGTTATAAACAGTGAAAGATAAGTGTATTTTCACTGCTTGAGTGGCTGAGTTTTTCCTCGGCTGAAAGGCATGGCTTGAGGGTGTCGTATGGCTGTAAGCATTGATACAAATTATTATTTTTTTCTGATTTCTAGTAATTTGAATTATATAGAATTGATATTTATCAACAAATAATCCTTTTCCAAAAATTAAAATTTGGTGCCCATGCGCGCGTTTCGACCCTGTTCAGGCCACCGTGCGGCGTGCGCGCGGGGGAGGGGGCGACCGGCCCAGCGCGTCAGAGCGGCGCGGGCTGTCTTCCTGCCACTAGCGTGCGTAAACATGTTGTGTTTTGGTTTTGTTTGTCGATTAACACCCAATAATTGAGGCAAGACTTAAAATGAATATCAAGTCTTCGTTTTTACTTGGTTCTTCCGTTCCATCCTTCAGCATGCACCATGTACATACAACAACCTTGATTCTGTACATCGTATAATTTCTAATGCAATTTTATGCCAATCAATGAGAAAAGAGCTGAGAATGTCAGGGATCCGAAGCTATTAACTTGAGATCAACGTGCTGACATATTATCATTTCCTCAACCGCAACACAAACATGATAATAACCAGGTCTGATTTTCTTACAAGCAAAATAAGCAGCTGGTTAAAGGTCGTCGTCCTTGGAAACCCCGCACTCCGAAAAAAATCATAAATATACAAACAATTTCATAAATTACGTTTCTGTCTATAATTATAATAAAATAATTTGTTATATTAATACCAATAATTAATTTTAACAATAATCATAGTAGATTCACGATTATGTAATTAAATTACGGATGTTTCGGATCACGATATGAAGTCACAGTACCAAATAAAACACCAAGTCATTCCAGTTTGCCGACATTTCGGAATATTTAATTCCACTATCAGGGCTAACTTTTCCACGGTACTTCGTACGTATATCATTTCACTTAAACTAAGATTGGTTACATCTCAGAGACACAGACGCTAAGAGTGGTTTTAAGACGAGAGTCCATCTTGCACAGATCCACTGAAGGCCAAGGCAAATCATGGGGTGAGGACCAAAGGGTTGTATCTGACAAAATGTACATATTGCTTCAAAGTTTGGTGTTGTCTACAGTGAAAAGTATTAATATTAAATGATCGCTTGCAATTTTGAAATAATGAACACCTAATACAGTAAGAAATGTTACAGGGTTTATTAATGAAAAAAATGAAAGATACATTCACAATAATTTTGCTAAACTGCTGCAAACACATAGAACCCTCTGTCACCGATCGTTTCTTAAAACTGAAGATTCAGATGGTTCTTTACTTCAGAATTGCTTTGTAATACGCTGCATAAATTTGGAGCATCCACTTAATAATAGATTTGATATCTCTTATCTTTTTTCTGGGCAATGGCTTTCGTATTCTCGATATTTCATCCTGTGAGAATTTACTTCTTACATTCAGTACACAAGTTCGTTTGTATTGAGCCCTCTTTTCTAACAGGATAACTGCACAGAAGTCCTGTCCAAAGAAGCCCTGTGCACACATCTGAATTACTGTGACCATCCGTTTTCCTTCCGAAAGCTCAGAAAAACGTGGCACATTTATCGCCCGCACGAAGAGCATCGGTACTCATAGCGCGCGCCGCACAGACAGAAGAGAGCTACTGATTAGTTCTCATAGTTATCACAAGAGTTCACTAGAATCGCTTGGCTAGGGTAACAGCGAGACATACAGCACATCCCGTTCCTTTTCGAAGTGTGTCGGCAAACAGCAAGGTTGAACGGACGTAGCGTGTCAACGTGGACGCCATCAATCCAGACGAAGAAAAGGCATCAGAGCTCTTCAAAGACAAAAGGAAGAGGTAATTAATTCTTTGAATTAGTGCGAAGAGAATTACTATTTAAGGATTAATTAACAAGATGTTTTAAGAACAGTGGGAAGAGGGGAAGAAGCCCTGTTACTTATAATTGATTAGAATCTAACACGTGGTTTTTATATCCTTCTTTTTCGGTTTTTCTTTTTTTATTCTCTTTATATGCTCTTCGCTTATTATATTGAATTGAATTCTACTGGATATAATTGGAAAATACTAGCGGCATATGGTTAAAACATTTACGTTGGCAAAAGACGAATATTTAACCACACCGTTGGACCAGAGGGAGTTCTACTGCAAGGGAGCTTTAGTAACGGTACCCGACCAGCGAAGCGAGCAGCGAAGGGAAACACCCAGCATCAAGGTCACCGAAGTCGCCACTGCTCGAGTTTCAGAAGACGGCGAACGAAACCCCGTTTTGAAAAGGATTTCAGAGAAAGAAATTTCCTTTTACAAATGTTCTAGTGCCCAGAACTCGTTTAACGAAACAGATAGAGTAATTCTGTGTAAACTGAGAAAAATATTTAATGTTCAGCTAGTTAGAGAAGAGAGTACTTTTTTTATAACTTACAGAATCAATCTTTCTTTATCCTTATTCTTTGTAAAAATAGAAACCGTAAAAACTTAATTTTTGTATTACATGAAAGAGAATATAAATGGCACAAAAGAATGTGTGAAGGCCTAGTAAAATTTTAATTTGATGAGAAAGACAGTGTAAATTAGTAAAGTAGCAAAGAGAAGGGTGTATAGATTTAAGAATTTTTTTGTGTATTCTATTTTCAGCAATTGACAGCGTATTTTGTGTTTTTCTATGTATTTATGAGTGTCAAGTGTATGAGATTTCTATGCCACAAAATTGTTCATCTCAAGTTTATAGTAAGGTTTTTAAGAAATCTGTGTTTTAATCTGAATGATTCGAGAGACCGTAGTGTAGAAATCCCACGTCCTTGATCCCACCAATTTCAATTTTTTTATGTGGCCCACCGTCATCCTGACTGAGCTACCAAACATCCTAGGGAGATTATTAAAAATCCCTCTCCCCTATCCCGAAGACGGTGGAGGTCACATTACATTGAATTACATTTCTATTACATGTCAACAGAATCGTCAACAGCGATAGCGGTGATCATACATCAGATGATTTCAGAGACTTTTCGATGGTAGTGTTTATTGATCTTTTCGTGAATACAGAATTGGCCAGAAGGACTTCGTTCTCTGCTTTCCGTTGCTGTCCTCCTTTCTTGCTTTTATGTGTGGAATGTATTCTGAGTCACTGCTATCGTAATTAGGAAGCACTTTTCTCAACTTTTCTTGATGGAAAAAAACAGCTAGTCATTCTCCATTGTAAACACACGGTCGCAAATGACCACAGATAGAACTTTATGGTTCTCATTTTTGCCAACTTGTGCACATAGAACTAAATTATTCCACCTATTACTCTGTTACAAAAAGACCTACTGTGCACCATATCCTTGGTTTATATAAATAATGCCCTATACTACCGTTTTCAATGAAAAACTAAAAAGGCAATTTTGGTAGATAGGACCTTTTTAATCTCACGCCGTGAAATATTGCAAACCGTCCATTTATCATAATTAATCTGCCGTAATTAAAATTTTAAAGGTGGTGAGAGAAATACAACAAGAACAATCTAGCGTCTGTGTAGATGTTTTATTTATTTAATTAATTTATATCGCTCTGAAACTACTTGGTCTGTATAGATTGTCCATCAAGAAAGAAGAAAAAATAATTTTGCTCTCAGTACTTTGTGTTCTTTTATTTATGGCCAAAAGTTACCACGAGTCATTACTTATTTGCCGTTTATCAATGAACTAACGACTCACACATGTTAGCACATTTTTCTCGGCGCGGATAAAGTTCCTTTGACTTCCGCCCACCTGGGCACTCTTTGTGGTATTCCCGCCAAATTATGGGAGCTTCATGCTGCACCAGTGTGTTATGGGGGCGCGAACACAAAATTCGCGCGTCTCACAAAAAAACTTAATTAATTAATTAAGAAAATTAATTAATCATTGTTCCCCCGCGCCTCTACGCATGGAACGCCCTCTTCCGCCATGCGGCTTCAGCCACGTCGCCGCCGCCGACGGCGTCGGGCATCATCATCATTGCCCCCGCCGCCGCCGCCGGGGTCAACGCTGCTGCTGCCGCCACCACCACCACCAACACCAACACCGTCGCCGCCCTTATCTCCCCCCACCTCCGTCCGTCCGCCCTCTCCCGGCCGGCCAGCCACCCCTTCCACTCGCCCGGTGACATACTCGGGGCGGTGGACAGATCGGGCGTGGCCGGCGGAGAAAGCGGGGCGAGGACGGATCGGGGAGTGCAGCGGGCAGCTTATCGCTCGACACGGGACTGCTCAAAAACTTTGCCGTGAAGCATTCCCGTCAGCGAAGGGCATTTTTTCTATGTGCATTAAACTATGTAAACTCTACTAGACAACTACTCAAATGTTATTCCATTAAAGTCAATTGTATAAACTAGGTTTTAATAAAATGAGTTTTCAAAAATGAGTTGCTTTTGTTTACAAATATAAATTCTTAATCTGTAAGAAAAACAATTATTTTCCAGGTTAGATTATGTCTAAGCTAACTTAATCTAAATATCGAAGACTAGACACTAGAGGAGAACCTGGGGTTATCTGTCTTGGTTGTCTAACCTTTGGAGATGGGTTCAAATGGGAATCTATTTGATTATTCAAGTGTGGATTGGGTTTTTCGTTCGTATGAAATCGGCTGGTGCTGGTAAATCTGACAGATTTTGATAGCAGGATAATAATAATAATAATAATAATAATAATAATAATAATGATAATAAGTGGACTTCAAGGAATAAAATATCAGCAATAGATAGTGTGGCGGTGCCTGTAGCCGAATACAGTTTCGGACTAGTAGACTGGGCCGAACAGGAAATTCGCCTCATGGATCGAAAAACCAGAAAAGTGCTTACAATGGATCGTGTTGCTCGCCCCCGAGCTGATGTACGTAGACTTTATGGGTCACGTAAGGAAGGAGGAAGAGGCCTCAGACAAATTGAGGCCTCCTGGCACAATGCAATAACCGGGATGGGAAAGTATGTAGTCAGCCATCAAGATGACCCACTAATGAGGCAGGTCATGAAATCTGACCGAAGAATGGGAAACAGAGGCACTGTAAGTGTAGCAAGAAGCATTGCGAACTAGACCACGCAAGACACCCAGAATGACAGAGACACTGAACTTCTGATGCTACTTAACATGAAATTTGAGACACAAAAAATGTTAAAGAAATCGTGGAGAGAAACCACTCCTTGGACAATATCTAAAAAGAATGGACAAGGTAAAGATAAATAAAGATCAACCATTTATGTGGCTTAAAAGGGGAAGAATGAAGCCAGAATCGGAAGCACTTGTAATAGCTGCCCAAGATCAGGCCTTGAGAACACAACATTATAATAAAGCGGTTCTCAAAATTTCCCAAGATGATGAATGCCGAATTTCTCAGGAACACGTAGAAACCATTGATCATATTGTCTCAGCTTGTCCAATCCTATTAAAGACCGAATAGTTAAAAAGACACGACAGGGTGTGTAGGTACCTCCACTGGCAGATCTGTACCGCCCTCGAAGCTTCGAACACATGCCCCAAGTGATACGAACACTCAGCGAAACCGGTGATGTCTGTTGAATTGTGTACGATATTGTACGACCAACAAATTCAAACTGATCGCACGATAGCGGCAAACAAACCGGATATAGTCATCCGGGATTTGGAGAACAAATCGTGTTTACTTGTCGATGTTGCTGTACCTTGCGATCAAAACGTCGTTACCAAGGAGGCAGAGAAACGTCTTAAATACAAGAATTTGGAAATCGAGATCAGCCGAATGTGGGGCGTAAAAGCACAGGTCGTCCCGATAGTTATCGGAGCTCTGGGATTTGTTCCGCAAAATTTTGTAAGAACTTGTCTAAACTCCCAGGTAATCCAAAAGACTGGGAAGTGCAAGAAATCGCTTTATTTGGAACAGCCCACATTCTGCGCAAAGTATTGTAGAGGCACCGACAGTCCCTAGATCTACTCCTTAGGTAGCTGGTTGCAACCTGGAGTAGATTTTATATTCAGCCGACACATAACACTTTTAGTCGCGATTTAGAGGAATAATAATAATAATAATAATAATAATAATAATAATAATAATAGTGACTTTATTTATGCGGCGAGACTCGAGCCATCAGGCCCGCTCTTCCTCCTTACCAAGTAATACATAAATATATAGATAAAAATTGAACAGTACATTTAGTAAATTAAATAAAATACAACTTAGATATCTTTTGCCCCAGAGCTCACGAAGTGAAAGTTAAAAAAAAACGTCTCAGCATTCATTTCCCTTAAGCGGCTGGTGAAAACCAAGGAAAACAAGGGAAGTGTGCATGCTCTTCAACATTCAGCAACAAAATGAAATATTAAAAATGATTTATCAAGCATTTACTGACACAGGAGAACATTAAATAGATAACCGAAAATAAATTATGAAAAATATTAATTAAGCCATACTCGTCAAAACGTTAGCAAGAAGTTGTGTTATATATGGGCTATTTTGTTTAATATTGTATTGATGGTTAATTCATAATGACGTTGCTTGTTACGTATGAATGAGAGGGCATTTGTGATCAATCTGAGGTATTAATTTTGAAGGATTTGGAATTTATTGGTGTTTGTAGGGTCTGCGTTTGTCCGTATTGAGCAAGCATAGAGCATTAGTGGCCATGTTATAATTTTATAGACAGGTGTTCGGGGAGTAACGTCGAAATAAGCTCTTCAGACAATTTTAAGTATATTTTGTCTATTAAACTATTTGGGTATTCCGAAATACTGAGCAGAAATAAGCACTCAAAAGTTGTTTGAGAAAATGGTTTCTATGCAAAAATATAAAAACTCCAGAAACATGTAAATTGTTTATTATTTACGAAAGAAATTAATATATTTGTTCAGAAAGCGCGCGCGATGTTTCCTTGTCATTCCTTTATCCTACCCCTTAAACATTTACACATACATGCACTACACTACCACACAAGCCGGGAAACCGGTCGGGACCTTAGAGCTGGCCCTGGAGGGAGCGGTGCCCCACCATTGGGAGATACCAGGTTGGGGAGCCCGCTAGCCGAGAGTAGGTTGACAGCGGATCTCGCCATCCAGTGGGGCAAGATCATCGCCAACTCTCGAGCAAACAACATAAACTACAATTGCGGGACTAATGACCTTAGCGGTTTTCTCATCCGGAATCAGTAATTAATCAATCAATCAATCAATCCTTCCTGCAGCGGCTGAATTCGAGCCAATATCGAAAGTCGGCCACCGTCGGGAGTTGCACTCGACGTTACGATTAGAGACGTTGCAGGGCGGCAGCAATGGCGGCTCTGAACTAAACTCAAGTAGAGAACTTTGGCCTAAGAAGATATGGCGGCGTACGCCGTTTAGTCGCTCTTCTGCCAGGGTGCTGAAGAAATGATCTGGTTATGGTTATGGTTATGCGGCCATGCCTCTGGCGCGCGCGGGTGCGCGCCGACGGCTGTCTGGGCCCCTGCTTCTGTATAGCTGCAGCTTTGCATTTGGCACGAACTATGTACGTGCGCTGTGACGATTTAAATCAGTGGTGTCAAGGTCTCCTATTGGTGGCAGTGGCACGCCTCGCGGCACTGTGCCATGCCACGAGCTTATCTGCGCCACTAGCGTCAGGAGAGGAAACTATTAGTAACCCCGCCATTTTACAATACTGATGGCTAGAGACCGGATTTTTATGTAATTACATATATTTTGTCTTTCGTCTTTAACGTTCTCAAAATTGTAATCTTGGCGAATCATAGCCATCCTAACACAATATCGAATTTTTTCGTCACATATTTTTACATATTTAGTACTACATTACATATTTTACATACTTTGCTGTTTTAACAATATATTTTCTTATTTCATCCATTTTCATCAATTTAATTCCATATTTTTTTGTGAAAAAATGTATATTTTTTAATAAGCATTTTTCTTACATTATTGGGAAAATCTAGGTGTCTAACATATCATTGACGCCACGTTTTGTGATCTGTAAACATAATTTCCGAGAAAAAGTTGCGATCGCCTACGTGTAACACTTCGATGAAGATGCTACAGTGTATGTTTGCTTGTCGTACATCTCATCAGTTCGAGAGGTCTTCTATTTCGATTAGTCCGGCTGCTACACGACGGTCCTGGATTACTATAGATGAAGCTTTTACTACTGACGATAAAGATGTATGATGTAAAATGAACAGTTTTTCTAAATGTAATTTCTTGCTATGTGAATGGCTTTTAATTAGAGAAATTTAATATTATATATTATATCGGATTTTACATATTTATTACATATTCTTACTGTTTTCATTACATATTTATGTACATATTTTGACGTTTAATACTACATATTTTTCCGGTCTCTACTGATGGCATTGTCTCTTACGGCGGGTTAAGAACTGCGTGGAGAGGAGATTTCGTCATGGCACTCTTCCACGGACTCTCGCTCGTGGCATCGATCTTGCCAACACGGATTTAAATGATAGGAAAGAGAAGATTTTGATCTGATGATAGTAGAAGACGGGTAATTTATCTGCATGCGCATTTCAAAGAAGGTATTAAAGTTGAGATGGTGTGTTTGCTGTGAGTAGTATGTTTGTATTATATTTTAATTTTGCGGCAGATTCGCATTTTTTTCTTGATAATTTGTGGTTTGTGGAGCTCGCATCACCTCCAAGGAGGTTGCATGACTGAACTCAACTGGTCCGCAGGATTAGACTGTGTCCTTTTGCCCCCTCCGCAGGGCAGGCGGTGACATCACCAGCCCCAGCAGGGGGGCCACTCCCCGGTGCTGCCGATGCTGCCTGCGGCTTCATGGGGCCCGTAATTGCTTCCGTGTGTTGACATTGCATCACAAGCGCCCTTCAACCAAGATGCACGCGAATTATGGCGGGGAACGCAAAAATAGATGAATGACGACGCGCGATTCTCCTGACGAGTGTCCCTCTGTATGATGTTGTAGGATACTCTAGGCTTTTTTAATAAGTAAAAAAAAAAGTTGCCCAATGCCTTATACCTACGAAATGTGAAGAAAATCAATTCTATCAAAATATATTTGATAGGAAACTTTCAAAGACTGAAATTTACTTGATAATAGACAAGAATAAAGAGAACCGAATATATTGCACGCTTTAAAACTTAGAATATAAGTGTACGTAAGCAAGTATACTAATTAATGTTATGTTCATTACTAATATTGTAATTGTATATTGTTGAAACCAATTCAGAAAAGATTCAATGCACTGTTTCTTTAAATATTATTTTAGAGAATTGCATATAATTTTCTAAAAATAAAGTTAGCAAATAAAAATTAATTAAAAAATAGCATTCATTTCTTTGACTGCATTACACTAACAGAAAAAAGTTTCTACGTAACATCATGTATACCTGTATCGGTATGAAAACTTTTTTTTCATTGTAGTGAATAAAATTTTGCGCTATTATTGATTTCAAAAATCCTATTAATGGGAATTTACCAATTGATTCCCTTTTCTTTTTCGAATTTTCACTTCCTTTTCTGATGTCGGCGCAGCATACTTGGACAACGTATGGATCCTATGAACACTTTGATCTCTTTTCTGCATACATCATTCTGTGACACACTGGAAGGTTTGTTAAAATCCTATTTTCTTCACCCGAACTAATTTTCGATTAACAACATACAAATTTACATTCTCTTCCTTAATTTCCCTTAATAACTGCTCTTTTAGGAACTATTTTTTTAACTTTCTTTAGCTGAGTTCATTATAGCACTTCATACCATTTCCTACGCGTCCGAACTCTACCTCGACCTACACCTCTCTCCCAGTTTTCGACTTGCAAGGATACCTTTCATATTTTGATCGTCTATTGCGTAATTGTTTTTTTAGTGCATCGACATTATTTTATTAAACTATTATTTATTCCGAATCGCTCTAATCGCTTTGTTTTTACTCCCAAATATTTATTTAGAAATGTCTTTGATTATAAATTATATTTTTATTTATAAAAGAACATGATATTGAGAGATAATCACATCTCATTGTGCATTTTAACATTGTATCTGAAATATAATACCACCTGAATAAAATTGTCTACGTTTTTAATTTGTTATTATATACTACATTATAAATTGTCTACGTTTTTCAAACAAAAATTACGTGTTTTACTTTAACTACAAAGAAATTTATTTCACAACACACATAATACTCTTCATTTATATGCAAAAAAATAATAGAAATCCATTCCACCTTCTGTATGGTAGCGTAAAACACAAACTTTGTGTCGTCAATTTTAATTAATTTACAAATTACTTTCCAAATGCATTATAAATAGTTTTAGAATTAAGTACATAACACATAACACATTTTATTTGAATTTATTCCGCATTTCTCCCCTTTAACTTTTTTTCTTCCTAAAACCCTTCCTGCATATAGCCGTTTTCAACCTTGGTATGAATTCACTCCAACTCTCTGAATTAAATCGAGATACCCAAATTAAATTATTCCAACATTATCTTTGGGATTGAGATTATAATCCTCCGAAATGTACTTCCAACTGACATTGGATATAGTAATAATACTATATGCTACTTCCAACTAACATTGCATATGTAAGTAATACTATATACTACTTCCAACAAACAGTTGTACATTTTAAAAAAATACAAAATTCCAGCTTTAAACTCGATTTATACATTGCACACGGGAATCTACTTTATTCATTTTAATACAATGTGTAAAATGTATTAATACTTTTAGAAAAAGAAAATATGCGCCCAAAACGTAAATATGCGAAACGAAATTCCATATATTTAAAACTAGTATGTGACCTGGGGATCGTCTGCTGAAAGATGTGGTAGAAAAATGACCAAAAAACCAATTCAAATCACAGTAAACATTTATTATAAAATAAAGAAAGAAGTTGTTTCAACATGCAGAAAGAAACATTTGCTACGTTACATATTCAATTTGGTGAATTTATACGTGTACACTTGATGAGAGACTTGAATCATTTAGAACCTGAGACATAGTACTTTTTCTTTAACATTCAGATTATTATATAATTTTTAGTAGAACATAGGTCAATCTGCTAATTCAACTTTCAATAAAGAATAAGATTAAATCAACTGGTGTCCAACCAATTAATATCAAACGTTTAAAATTAAACCAACCAAAAACAACCTATTTCTCCTTAACATTTTATCCTCACTTACCATACGTACATACTCTTATCATGTATTTTTAAGAATAAAGGAACAATGGGTTGACAGCACTGAATATTCAAACTTATTTTATATATTAATATTTTCTCACATATCTGAGAAACGAGTCATGTACAACCACTATTAATTTTGTTTTGTAACATGGAGCTTGACTTTCTACCTGTAGTGCTAACAAGAATATTACTTTAACTGTATAACGATTAAGAAAGCAAGATTTAAAAGGCTCGTGGAGTGAATCAATAGAAACATGTAACTAAACACGTATCAACAACAAATCAGGAAACACTCATGTTGAACGGGAAATAAATGAAAAACTATTTTATTCATAATCATCATTATCATCCTTATCACCACCACCATCACAATTCATTGCCCTTCACCTCCTTGACTCTTCTATAGAGTACTAACTAAACTAGAACACATTTTCTACAAGAAAATTCTTGAAAAGAAAAATGCACAGGATTTCAAACCAAGGCTACAATTTCTCAGTTAAAACTGTTTTTTTTTTAAATCGACTTCCTGCCAGTTGACTAAGATTATTTCGAGCTCTGCAATGATTGAAGGTTAGGGCATGTGGGTTTTAAGCAAAAAATGATCTGGCTAATACCATAGAAAAAGAAAAAAATAATCTTGTTCTGAACCGTCATCTTAATGCGTTTCCACTGGCCAACTGCCCAACCAGAGAACAGAATAAAATTATGTGAATAAATAATTATTAGGTTCCGGAACGCACCACAAATTACTTATTAATTTAATAGAAGTAATAATATATTTATAGTATAATTTAATCGTCATTCCGGCGCGTTCCGCCAGAAATCAAGCCCTGTGTATATGAGAGCCGAAAGGTGTTTATATATATATATATATATATATATATATATATATATATATATATATATATACACGAGTTGGGGACAGAAGTTATGGCAACTATTTTTTATCTAAAAGAAATGTTATCAAATTGCAAAATTTCATTTATATCTTGAAAGAAATGCTGCAGTAGGTTACGGTGTGTTTACATCAACAGATAGCTCTGCAAGTGTCTCTATTAGTACAGAGAGAGACTCGAAATCAGTTGTCCGTCTTCTGCCGTGCGAGGTGAATGTTACATGTTTCCAACAGCGCTCTTTTTCCAAGAGAGCTGTTCACCATGAAAGGAATGCCCGAGAATGTCACAGAGAATTGATAGAAGCTCGTGAAATAATGCCATTCCATGCCGGAAAGCGCGAGATCCGAAGGAGAGTTTCTGCAAAGATGCGCAGCAACCAGTGATCAACGCACGCGACGACCTGTGAGTGTGCGGATCTATGTGATGTGCTGTAATCGAGCATGTACCTAATCAGGCCTTTAGAACGGGTATGTAATGCTTTTCGAATTTGTGAAGTCGTATTCTCTAAAATGCCTTAGAACATGAAACTTATTCGGTCATTTCAAATACCTTAATAAATTCAATTTTTGTGTTGATAAATGTCCAAGCACTTTGTTCATACCTTGTCCTTTCATGTGTATATTTGAAAATTTTCCACCCCTACTCATATTCTCACAATAAAATAGTTGCCATGACATCTGCTCTAGTGTGTGTGTGTGTGTGTGTGTGTGTGTGTATTTAACCTGCAGGAAAACCGGGAGTGGACGTAGGTGGGGAGGTTCGTTTTCGGGTTCCCTGAGGTGATGGGGGCTGCGTTGCTGTCGGAGAGCGGGGACGCCCTGCGTTAGGTAGGGGTGTCGTTGAGGATTCGGGCCTTGAGGAGGTGCGATTTGAGCCTGGTTTTGATCGATTCTCTGGATTTCTTGGTCGATTGTGTCCGCGGCGTGACGGAGTTATCAGTATTTCGGGTGGCTGCGTTGCCAGACTTCTTGGTTTGGTAGTTGTTTTGTCTTTGGGGCGTTGTTTGGGGGGAAGGGGGTTGACTTCGTACATTCCGCGACGCTGCGGCTCTCTCTTTTCACGAGGACCAGTAGATTCCAATTCCTTTCTGCCATCTTCTGCCTCCTCTTCAAGAGCCATTTCTGCGTTGCTAACGTCATTCTCTTCAAGTCGGTATGGCAGTGAACGGCCTGTCGAAGAAATGAAAAGATTAAGTAAATATTAAGTCTATTCCACTTTGAAGATAACGTCAATAGTGTTTATTTATATATGTAGGGTGCAAAAATCATCTCTTTTTCTTATAGATTTTTCTTACCATACCCTCCCTGCCGACCATTCACAAGAGACGATACAACAAAAGTAGGTAGTGCTGTTATATGATTGCAGCGTGTACTCAATACATTTGTAATTATTTTTTCACCATACTAAAACTGCTTTTGAGCTAATTTCATCTTGAGACTAGTCTTATTAAAACAATCGTAGCAATGGAAATTTCCAGATAAATTCCAACGTAATTATGGTATTACAGATCATTATGAATTTTCAACTGCAAATAATAATAATAATAATAATAATAATAATAATTATTATTATTATTATTATTTTTCCATTACATCACGACTAAGGATCTTATGAGTCGGCTGAATATAAAATCTACTCCAGGTTGCAACCAGCTACCTAAGGAGCAGATCCGGTGATTATCCGGCCTCTACAATACTTTACGCAAAATGTGGGCTGTTCCAAATAAAGTAATTTCTTGCACTTCCCAGTCTTTTGAATTACCTGGGAGTTTAGACAAGTTCTTACTCAAATTTTGCGGAACAAATCCCAGAGCTCCGATAACTATCGGGACGACCTGTGCTTTTACGCCCCACATTCGGCTGATCTCGATTTCCAAACTCTTGTATTTAAGACGTTTCTCTGCCTCCTTGGTAACGACGTTTTGATCGCAAGGTACAGCAACATCGATAAGTAAACACGATTTTTTCGCCAAATCCCGGATAACTATATCCGGTTTGTTTGCCGCTATCGTGCGATCAGTTTGAATTTGTTATAGCTGCCCAAGATCAGGCCTTGAGAACACGACATTATGATAAAGCGGTTCTCAAAATTTCCCAAGATGATAAATGCCGCATTTGCCTGGAGCAAGTAGAAACCATTGATCATATTGTCTCAGCTTGTCCAATCCTAGCAAAGACCGAATACCTGAAAAGACATGACAGGGTGTGTAGCTACCTCCACTGGCAGATCTGTACCACCCTCGAAGTTCCAAACACATGCCCCAAGTGGTACGAACACTCACCAAAATCGGTGACGTCTGTTGGATTGTGTACGATATTGTACGACCAACAAATAATAATAATAATAATAATAATAATAATAATTATATATTATTATTATTATTATTATTATTATTATTATTATTATTATTACTGCTCGTACCGCTAATATCTTATACACAGTGTGTCACTGCTTACAACACAGTTCACGACACGATATATCAAGCCTCCAAGGATGTCATATTTCAATTCTGCTAATAAATATTCTAAAAATCGAAGAAACGTGCAAAAATGTATTTTAGCTGACAGTTTAGTTTTAGATGGCGGTTGAGGAGAGGTTGGGGAAAAACCAAATAGGGATTCCAGACTGAAGAGATAAAGAAGCTAACGTAAAAGTCTGTGCTATTATATACTCCATTACGTTTGATATCTCCCTCTCGTCGATAGAGTTTACAATACAGACAATTTCGATTCATTAAATTTCTGAGAATGTCAAATCAAATGATGATCAAGACTTCAAAAGATGACTCATATAGTTTCTCGACTACTCAGTTTTCTGTGAAAATGAACTCAAATTTCCGTATTTTGAGAACGCCATTTTGCTTATAAACGACTCCAATTTTTTTTAAAAACTTTTTTGTACGAATAGTGACAAATATACTGTTGAGGATGACTTTAAATTTATTTTGCTGTACCCTTTTGTTGTTGTTTTTTCAAAAATTACGAAAATTAATTTTTGTAAATCACTCTCACGTCGTTGATACTTACAATGCCAACAATGTGCATACATTATTGCATCTGTGAGTGGAAATGCTTCAAATGACTCTCAATAAGGTTTCGCGAAACTTAAAGTTTTGTGCGTAAAAGAGCTTCAAATTTCGCATTTACATTAACGCTTAAAAGACATTTTCTTGAAAATTGCTCCAAATGTTTCAACAAAAATTTCCAAAAAGGACAAGGTTTTACTCTTCCTAAGTAATTATTCTTAAAGTAATATTTGTGTTCTACCACTAGAAAACCGAAAAATTGAGAAAATGGTTAAAACATTTACTTTGGGCGGCGACCGATGGCTGCTGGCAAGAGGATGTGCAAGACGAAGAGCTAGCCTAGACATAAGACATTAGAAAACTAACTAGTACGAGAAAGTTTGCGCCATACTGTAGCACCACTGGTTTAAATTCGAAATATTTAAATATTTCAAAAAATACGCGTGTAATCAAAAAAGTTTTGAAGAAAAGGAATTGATTCGTTTGATTCTGTAATACTTTTGTAATACAAATTTACGCTGTTTTTTACATATTTTACTATACTTTACATATTTGATAGTTTTGTTTGATGTGGAATTTAGTTTTGCAAATTTGAAAATACATTAAAACTTGCATGTAGACAAAGTCTGATAAATGAACAACTTTTAGCACATCACAAGACGTGGACGTATTAGATTTTTGCACTCTTGGAGGTGCAATAATCGTCTTCATTTTACGTAAAATAACGCAAAAACGACTGATATTTTTGAAAAATTGTACACGATATTATTTGAAGGTTTGTCTTTCAAATCAATTTTCATTAAGGAAAAATCTCTTATCCTCTGTATTGCAGAAGTGAAACTTTTTTAACTAATGAAATTTTCAAAAATTCAGATAGCCCAACGAAATTAGACCAGATTCATTTTCTATGAGCTGTTTTTGAAAAAAATTTGAAGAAAAGTTACGAGTTCCTGTAGAGTATCCCTCAAAGCGTACATAAATGTTAAATTTGGCAGGCTTTCAAGTTAGGCCAGAGTGAACTTTCAAAACAAATTTTGGAGAAAATGTTCTGAACGGTTTTGAATCGCAGATTACCAATTTAAAATCAAAATAAGATGTCTAATATAATATGATGGGGATCATGAAACATTGCAAAAAACCCGACTTGATATGAAATTGATTTTAATGAGGATTTGAAGGTAGTTTAATATGAAACTGAAGACAAATAAACAAAATTCCTAACGGCAAATCCAATAAGATTGCGATGGAATGATGCACATAAACTGCCTAACAACGGCAGTAACTGATGTCATTCAACAACTTAATGCGTTTAAAACTTTTATTCACACAATTTTCAAATATTCAATAACAACCTACTATATATTTCATTATTGCCTCATTAGCACTAACTATCCTATCCGTTAACTAATAAATAATTACCATTGTCGAGATTTGATGGCTTCAATTTGCTGAAACTGAAGGGTGCTGCCTGTTCAAATGATACGAAACTGGCAAAACGATCTTCAACCGCTTCATCATTCAGTACATTCTTTGTCAACGGCAAGGCAGAGCAGGTTCTTGCAAGAAGAAGCACAGTCACCAGCAAAACACAGGCTTGCATCGCGACAGCTTGTAACATCTTCACAGGGACAACCGTTCGCAGTTGGTTGTGTGATGCCCGTCGGTCTTACACTGGCTTATTTCGCGCAGGTTCGCAACTTTATACTCACTTCGGCACCGGAAAAAATAAAGAAATAAAGCGGGACGATGCCGCCCTCCTGATATTGACCTATCCGTGCCCTTGGTTAAATGAGCAACAAATGTCATGTAGTCACGAGGACTTACAAGCGGCAAAGATTAAAATCTTCCACCTTGAAATTGTATTTATTAGCATTGTAAATATTTGCAGAGAAATTCCCCGAAATATATACTGAATGGAAATAACCACACACCGGAGTGATCAAGAGGATCAATGACACAGCACATAAATACTCGGGACTCCCTTTCTCGAACACATTACTCCAACCGGTTTACCAAGTAATTACTTCTTGCAGAGTTGCCTACCTCGTGTTTGTTTTCGTTGTTAAAACCATTCTGAGAAAACGCGAGTTCGCACAAGGACGTTTCGGCTTTTGTATTCAAGAAAATTTAAGTCTCCCCTACTAAATCTTTTTTTAAAATTTATTTATCCTTGTTCGACTTATTTAATCTTTCAAGGGGTTTTATAATTACATAATTGTATTCCATACTAATTTGTACATATGGAAGTTAAATACATGTTTTGCATTGTACAATTCCACATTAACACTTTGGAGGTTAGCCCATTTAGGGACCTCTAACATACATGAAATATTTTATATACTTTTAACAATTTTATACATAATTGGAATTTTAATAATTATCAATACAGTTTGAAACTATTGTCTGCAAATTATGGAGGATGTAACAAGTCTTTAGCATGACGGGTTTTAATTCTTGTTTGTGGGTAGGCTGATTTTCCGTGTGAAAATGTCTTAGTGGCAGGACATAAGGGTAAGTTAGTATAGAATTTTGTTGCTAATTTAGTTAACCAAGTTTTTAATGGTACAACAGAGAGTTCTTGATGTATTTGTTCATTACTAATGAACTGGGGAGCTTTTAATGTCCGCCGAAGAAATTTATTTTGAATGACTTGTATTTTTTTGAAATTGGTACGGGCTGTACCTCCCCATATTTGACAGGCCTATGTAAGAGAGGCCGAATGATGTATCTAAAGATGGATAGTGATGTTTCTAAGTTAATTTTAGAATTTTTATTAATCAGAGGATATAATTTTAGCATTTTAATAAATGTGTTGCTAGCTATTTTTGAAACATGATCTTTCCATGTTAATTTTTTATCAATTAGTAATCCTAAATATTTGGCCGGGGTTGTAGATGGAAGCCATTGTATCGCTTTATTATTCAAAATTCAAGGGTACATTGGTTTTAGTCTTTTTAGTGAAAATACTTTTACTTGACATTTATTAGGGTTAATAGTTATGTTCCATTGTTGAAGCCATTTAGAAAGTATGTTCAAGTCAGTTTTGTAATATGTCTCGACCTATTGATAGGTCTTTATGTGCAGTAAAAACTGCAGTATCATCCGCAAAGAAAGCTATTTCAGAATTATGAAAAATTGGGACATCAGAAATGAATATATTAAATGAGATTGGAGAACGTGTGGACCTCATCTAAACCTCTTTATTTTTTTATTTATTTATTTACGTCAAAAACAGTTAAAAACTGCGTGTGACGAGCTATGGGGAGAAGTGAATTTTGTGCACATTTTCGTAATTCTGTGGTCTCTAGAAAGTAGTTAACGAAACGTGTTTATTTGTTTACAATCTATAAAGATAACTTGCAATGTACTAACACAATTACAAATAAAAATAAAAAAAACAATGCAATTAATGTGTAAAAGATATTTTCAATAAATATTTATTTATTTATTTTTATTTAATAGGTAATTATGACACATTGATACATAATTTCAATTCTTTTAACTATGTGGCTAGGCTGAAGGCCTTTAAGCCATTACAATACCTACATCCTACCGCATTCTAACCTTTCGAATTCTGGCATTCACCCCTAATGGTCTCTTCATCGCATCAAAGCCGCGGAAAGGAGACCATAAGGCACGGCTGAGGAAAAAACCCCTGAAGGGGGAAAAACCTGCCGTCAGAAGACGAGTACATGCTAAACTACTAGTTTTTATTTTCTAAACTATTTATTTATTTCCTGGCGTGGGCATCTTCTCCATCCCGTCTTTGGCCTCCTCAGCCCCTGAAATCAAACACCGCCACAGAAGATCGCCCGCACCACCGCCTCTCCGAACAATTTGCTACTGATTAACTTAATTATCGCTTACTGATTAATTTAATTAATACTGACTAATATACTAATTAATATTAATGATTAGCATTATTGATTACCTTACTAGTTAATTTAATTATCTCTTGCTTATTGAATTAATTATTTTATCTCCAGTCTAGGCTCCGCTCGTACTACTAACCAATACTGTTTTCCCACTCCCTGATTACCGTTTCCCTGATAGTTCGAACCTTTCCTAAAAATATTCCTAATTCTTTCATGAAGTGAGATCTATTATCAGCTAATATATTTTGAGCGAGCGTTATGTTTCTAAATTGGAAGCCATAGTTCCCCCTTCCCATCCATTTTCCTCTCCAAGTTTCTGTAGCGCAGCAATTTAACAGAATGTGGATCCAATCTTCTCTATCACCGCACAGTACACAGATTCCATTGTCATTCGAATCCTTCATTCTACGTTGCATCCACCCCCCTAACCTAAACCACGCGTATCCCACTCTTGCATCCCTTTTAAGTGTGTGTACGTAACTTTCGCATCCCATACAGGACTCGTGTGAATTTGTACCACTAACGAACATTTTTCTGCCGATGCTGCCAGAATATCTTGCCTTTTAATATCCGAAAGTCGATCTGAAATTAATCGTTCTATTTCCCGTGTTCCCCTATTCTCAACCATTTCAGGAGAAACGTCTCCCAGACCTGCGCGTTCTAGTACCCGTTTCACTTTATACGACCAATATCGCTGATCGTTTTCCTGTAATTGCGCTCTAAAGCACCTGCGAATAAGCGTGTCGGACTCTTCACTTGCTAATCTAATCCAAAGCTTAATGGCTTTCATTTTTAAATCTTTCCAAATTCCTACACTACCTACCTCTCTTAAGACGCCGACATTTGCTGCGAATCTAGAGACTCCAAGAATTAATTTATAATAATCTGTTTCGATGCTTTCTAATCTGTCTATTCTATCCACTCCCCAGATTTCCGCCCCGTAATTCATTGCTGGGAGCACTAGTGATTTAAACATTGTGTCGCACACCTTTAAGGGCAATTCCGGTACTCTACGCATTACGCAACCGATTTCTTTGAGAGCAATTCTTCCTTTACTATGAGCCGCAACTATGTGTTTATTCCATCCCCCGTTCATAGAGAATTTTGCACCAAGATAAGTAAAAGTTTTAACACGGTCGAGTTCCTCCTGTGCGTAATACCATTTCTCTTTGTTACCCCAAATAAACCCATTCTTGAAGACCACAGTTTTTGTTTTTTGAATATTTACTTTTAGTCCCCATGCTACACTATATCTTTCTAGGATGTTTAAACTCGTCTGTAATCCCTCAATCGTTTCCGAGCATAGAACTAAATCGTCCGCTTAAAGTAATCCGGGAATTTTCAAGCCATCAATTGCCGGTGCAGATGTGTCGGTTTCCTGTACCCATGTCAATAAATCATTTATGTACAAGATAAACAACAGCGGTGAAAGAGGACAACCCTGTCTTACCCCTACTGTCGATTTTATTTTTTGCGTTGTACTTTCGTCACCGCACTTGACGCAGAAATTTACTTCTCTGTACATACTCTGCAACACCGTTAAAACTTTACGTGATAAGCCTAGTTCATTTAGTTTTCGCCATAACGATTCTCTGTTGATTGAATCAAACGCCTTTTCGAAATCCACAAAACTGCAATATAAATGGCCTCGTTTACGCGAAAGCGCCTGTTTTACTAATGTATCTAACACAAAGATATTGTCGGTGGTCGCGAACCCTTGCCTAAAACCTGCTTGCATTTTTGAAATTTTACTATATTTTTCCGCCCAGTCGCTCAGTCGACCGTTAAGAATTTTACAGAACAATTTGCTTAGCGCTGGTAAAATACTAATGCCACGATAATTTTCTGGGCAGTTCGTATCGCCCTTATTTTTATAAATAGGTTGGAGGATAGCTGTACGCCAAGTTTCTGGATACGACCCGGTATCAAGAATGCTATTAAACAGATTCAGAATACTCTCCGGATCTAAGTTCCACAACTCCGAAATAAATTTTGTCGGAATGCCATCCGCGCCGCAAGCTTTTCTAGTGTTCGTGGCTAAAATTCCTTTATTCACTTCATTCCACGTTAACGGTTCATCTAATTCAGGTACAACCCGTTCGGTAATAATATTTGCCCCTCTTTTAATGTCAGCTAATGCGAGCGTTCGTGAAAAATACTGCACCCACGCGTCTGCTGAAATTGCATTACGTGCATTTATATTACTGCGCAGAGATCTGATAACGTCCCAGATTGATTTACTTAGATCGTTCTTTACAATAGCGTCTATTCTTGCTGCCTCACTTTCCTGCCAAGATTTCTTCGATTTCTTAATTGTGGCCTCGTACTGCCTGCGTAATAACAAGTATGCATTTCTCGCTTCAGCTGTTCCCATGCTTCTATACTTCCTTAAGGATAGTATTGCTTCACGCCTGCTTTCGCGACACTCCTCGCTAAACCACCCTAAATATTTATTCAATATCATGGAGAATTTTCTTGGAACAATTCCCAACACTTAATTAAAGAAATTTGAAGTAATTATTCAATATTCTTTGTCAATTAGGTTTTAGTTTTTCGTGATAGTCACAAAAATATTAGATTTTACTTTTGAAAAAGCTACGTGTCTGAACCCGTTGACTTGAAAATTTCATCGAATGATAACGAAAATATTGGCACAGGTAAAACACAAACACAGTCTTCACTTTTATTTATTTATTTATTTATTTACGTCAAAAACAGTTAAAAACTGCGTATGACGAGCTATGGGGAGAAGTGAATTTTGTGCACGTTTTCATAATTCTGTGGTCTCTATCCTAAACCATATTCTAGTCGAATTTTGAATACAGAAAAGAGAGTTTTTTTTCGAGTTTTGTTGACAAAATATTCGCTCCTATATTATAAAATATATTTTCAAAGGTAAATTAGCTATAAATTCTTGACATGAACCCTCATGTTCTTCATGAAAGAATAATACTTTTTGCCGCGATAATATGAAAAACGATAATTTGAATAACTATATTTCCCACTGAAATTCAGAAGACGTGCACAAATAATGAAGTTACATTTATGTCCAGAAGCAAAACAAGGGACTATCTCAGCATTTGCTCAAGGATCAGGAAAACTGGACGAAAAACCTGATCGAGATGGAGGCCATCAACCCAGAAACTGTGGTGCAATACTTGTTACAGGTTCTTTAGAATTATACAGTCCAAATGATAAATAATTACATTAACTATCATTGTTAAAATTAATGCTACTTTCCTTTTTGATGCTCGGTATAGTCTCGAATTGTATAGAAACAGTTATGCAGCAGAAAAGATTTTACTTGGAACTTAAACTTTTCTATCGAATTTAATCGTTTAATGTCTTCTGGCAAAGTGTTGTAGAATAATGTACATGAATTGTATGTTAATTTTTTGTAGTGAGCTGTTGATACTGCCACCTGGTGAATATGATTACTACGTCGTGTGTTATACTTATAGACATCGGCGTTTGCTGAAAATATATTCCCGCCCTTAAGTAAGTCATTTTTGACAAAAACTACTGATTCGTAAATCAGGAGACAAGGTAATGGTAAAATTCCTAGATTAATAAAGAGAAACTTACAAGAATCACGTGGGTTGGATCTGCTTATTATTCGTACAATTCTTTTTTGTAATCTGAAAGTCTGGGAGCTATAAGATGTGTTTCCCCAGAATATTATGGCATATCTCAGGCGGGAGTGAACCTTGGCAAAATATACACAACGAGCTGTATGAAGGCTGACGGAATTTGAAAGAATTCTGAACGCGTAGCATAATGAGCTTAATTTTGTGTTCAATTCATTTCAGTGGGCATTCCATTTGAGGTTTGACTGAATTGATAGACCTAAAAATTTTGTTACATTAACATCAGTCAATGGCACACCGTTCATTTTCAATGGAGTACAGAGTTTTTTATTTGATATGGAAAACTGCATTGAAACAGTTTTCATTTCATTTATTATTAATTTGTTATTACGGAACCAATTTGAAACGTCTGATATTGTACTACTTACGGTTTCTTTGTTGCAAAGAATATTTGTATCATCCGCAAAGAGAACTGTTCTTCCGTTTCGAATCGCTAAGGGCATAGTCATTTACGTATAATAGGAAGAGAATAGGGCTAAAATCGATCCTTGCGGGACTCCACGTGCAATTGGCAAAGAACCGGAAAGGTGTGTACATAAAGTTCCATCATTCCAGTAAGGTATTTCTACTCTCTGAGATCGTAGTTTAAGGTACGAACATAGCCGATCTAGAGCAATACCACGGATTCCATATGAAGGTAATTTTGAAAGTAAAATGTTATGATCAATGAAGTCAAAAGCTTTTGAAAGATCTAAAAATATTCCAATAGTTGCTTCGTTTTGATCCAATGATGAGGCAACATCCTTAAGAAAAGAAAAAATGGCTGTTTCCGTAGATTTTGATTTCCGGAATTCCGGTTGGCAATTTGAAAACGCGTCGAGTTTATTGAGAAAGGTTTCCATTAGTACATAAAAAAGTCTCTCTAATATTTTTGATAAAATTGACAAAAGAGAAATTGGCCGATAATTTTGAATTTCATTTCTGTTGCCTTTTTTGAAGAGCGGCTTAATCTTAACTGTTTTGAAATTATCTGGAAAAATTCCGGTACATAAGGATGCATTAAATATGTGAGTTAACGGGTGTATAATGGCTGGCGCGCACGTCTTTAACAAACAATCCGGAAATTCATCTAAACCGGCCGAATATTTATTTTTTAATTTACCGATTATTTTGAGAATTTCATAGGAAGAGGTTTCGGAAACGAACATAGTGTGTAAGATTTTTAGGGAAACGTCAGATGTTGAATTTTGTGGCTGAAAACCCTTAGTGAGATCGACAGCAATTCTCGAAAAGTATTGGTTTCACTTCTCCCCATAAAACTTCACTTCTCCCCTGAAACCTCTATATGAAAAAGTGCGGATCTCTGAGAGTAGAAATTAAATGTGACTTCAAAAATATTATAGAGTTGTAAAATCTGGTCTTTTATGATATGATTTTATGACATGAACGTTTATGATATATATTCACTGCACTGAGCTCTATTCGCATTGAGATATAAAAACTTGTGGTGCTTCCAACGCACATACTTTCTCGCTCTGCTTCTATACGGTCCTTATTGCTATTCCACTACTTAATAAACCAACAAAAGTGTATTATACCAGCAAACGTTTTCCGTACCGAGACCCGACATTCGATACTCAAAGTCAACGAACCGGCACTTATACCACTACGCCTCACCAACACCGCTTGTGTCAAACAGAGCCATGAAAGAAGAAAACAGACCTATAAAATGGTAAATGCATGATAAAGAAATTGATACGATGGTACATATGCATTGCAAATCCAAGAAGAGAAGTAAAAAATTGTTAAAAGTTAAAAATTTGAACAAATATATACAGACATTTCCAGTACATTTATCGCAATTACTTATATTTTAGTCAAAACCTAATTGTATCGGTTTTATCATTAGGACATCAAGTATGACCAAGAAAGGCAGCGGCGAACGGCTTACTCCAAATAATGTATCCGCTGATCGGCATTTGAAAAATAATACTGCGAGAAAGTATGTGCATTCTACAGCACCACTAGTTTATTTATATATTTACCGTCCCTTATTACTAACGTGCAGAAAATTTAAAGAAAAAATTTGGAGCGGTTTTTGAGAAAATTTTTTTTGTCAATTTAAATCGCAATTTACGCAAAAACTATTCGTTTTTTCCAAAAAATGGTACATGACCTTATTTGAAGTGCTAATTTTGTACAACCGACTTTGTCTGAGGCGATAATCTCTATCTTCAATTTTACAGTTTTTAAACAGTTTTTTGCAATTTTCGAAAAATAGAGCCCATCAACGAAAATGATGCCTTCGTCATTGCCTTCAACGTTCTTCGCACTATTCAACAACAAAATATAATCAAAAAATTTGGAGCCATTTTTTTAAATTTACAAAATCTCAAAATGGGCTTCATGTTAAGTATCCTCAAATACTAAGATATCGGTTTCATATTTCAGAGGCCTTGAGACGAGTAAAAACCATCGGGGAATATCAATTTTGAAGAAAATCGACCGAACGGTTTAGGCGCTAGCGTTAACCACAGACGGACAGACGGACGTTTTGCCGTCAATCGATTTTGCAGTATCAAGAAGCAACAAATCATGGATTTTGACTACACCACGTGATAGAGGATTTTTTTCTAAATTTAGCAACAGGTTTTATCCACTTTTTCGTTACCAGACCTCTGCTATAAGAGTTTTTCTCGCGAAAATTCCCCGTTTTCCGGCGCACGATTATATAACTTTCTCTTCTTACCAAGTATTCGTAAGGCGAGAAAGTAAAAATCATTTGGGGCCGATTGTCGAGAAGATGGCGCCTGTACATTTCTGGAAATACAATGACGCGTCTGTGCATTTCTGAAAATGCGGAATTTTGAGCTCGTTTTCACAGAAAACTTCGTGAGTTTTCGAGAAACTATGAGACATCATTTGAAGTCTTAATCATTTGATTTGACAATCTCACAAATGTAATGGATAGAAATCGCCTGTAGTGTAAACATGATCGACGTGAGAGAGAGATATCAAAAGTAATTGTGTAATATGATGGCACAGATGTTCACGTTAGTTTCTTTATCTCTTCAGTCTGAAATCCCTATTCGGTTTCTCCCCAACCTCTTCTAAACCGCCATCTATTGTCACATAAAACACATTTTTGCACGTTTCTTCGATTATTAGAATATTAATTAGCAGAATTGAAATATGACGTTAAAAAATAGGGGTAAAATCTGGTCCTAAAAACACATTTTCATTTCAACATTTTGAGTAGTTTTTAAGAAAACATCGTTTAAGTATTAGCTGAATATGCGCATTTTGAAATTCATTTTCACTCAAAACTTTAGAGAAGCCCAGAAACTTCGTCAGATATAATTAAAAGCACTTGTTATCACAAATACACTAAAATATAAGAAATGTCCGTAATGTAAATATTAACGACTGGAGAGATATTTAGATAGTCTCGTCGATAGCGCATTTTCGATACTAGCTGTATACAGGAGTCGATTTATGCATAGGCACAGGAGGCGCGTGCCTATGGCGGCAAAAGTTGAAGGGGCTGCAAAAATTGTCTAAAGAAACTCTGCTACGTCGCGGGCGATTTTTCATTCCTTTTTTTAAAATTTATATTCTCTGAATTTTTGCACAAAATGATTAAATATTCGCAAATTAATTTATTAACAGTCTGATAATATCTTCTGCTACATGGCGTATGATAACTCAAAATGAGTTATAGTGAGTACGAGTATATTTATTGGTCAAAATGTTTCTATTTTGAGAAGTCATACGTTTAAAATTTAGTTACAATTACAGAATAGACGTCAATTCTTAGAATTTTTAATTCTCTGTTGCCATGAGTGTTGCCAGATCAGGGTTGGCTGATTTGGGTTTTTTCAAGTCAGCGGGAAAAAAATAGTTTTCGCGGTTAGCGGGAAATTTAATAAATTATATATAAATCATTATTCATTTTCTAATTAATAAGCTATTCTAATATAAATTGTAGAAATTATACATATTACATGAAAATATACATGAAATTTTTGATAACCTGTTTGAAGATATCTTATTTTGTTGTTTCCTAGAGTTAAATGTACACATTACGAAATTTTAAGAATTAAAGATAGAACAGTGGGAGAATAATAAATATACATAACTAAAAAACAAAAACATTGAATTTTTGTAATTTCTATGCAACAAAATACATGATTTAAAAGTTAATTGATTTTCCGAAGAAAAAACTGAATATCAATTGATTATTAATTAAATCATATTGAATTTTAGTCATATGTATGTGGTCAAATTGTAAACATAATTTATACTTGTGATATACAACTGTTTTTCCGGGTATATTGGAATAAATATGGGGCAATTTTTTGCGTGCCTACAGGGGACAAAGTTGTTAATCTGCCTCTGGCTGTAAATCGAATTCAGACGCCGCTCTCTGAAGGAGAATGTCGAAGGCTGCTGTGATCGCTAGTTCTCCGCTCAATTTGTAGTAAACATCTTAACATTTCCCTAACAGACAGACCAAGGATAGCGCACATTCATTCTCTCCGACCTTCTTTGTCTTTTCCTCCCCCACACTGACGTACTTCGTGATACGGTGTCCCACTGCCAGGAACGGATCCAACCGATCTTTTTGGGGACCCATCATACATTTTTGTTCAATGATAAACATATTTATTATTGCATTGTATATTATGTTATTTATAGTGTATATATGATAATTAAGAATATTATTTTTTAAATAATTATTAATTCTGACATTAATAAATATTAAAGTGAATTTTGCCGAATAAAGCAAGGTAATACACGAAACCTCTAGGCCTTTTGGGGTTGAGCATGACACCCACATCCCCTCCGGATCCACCACTGACCACTGCGAGGAGTTAATTGGAGGGGGAAATTCCAGATACCATGTGTATATGTTGGCGCCGAATCTCATTAACTAGCGGAGAGGAACACCGCCACATCCCGGGATAAACCATTCACATCACTAACGAGTATAATGACAATAGTAGTTGTCGTGCTCGTAAACGTCGATCAATCCATTCTGCACCGTTCGGCACCACGTCTTATGACTTTGCTTTAAGAGAATGAAGCATGTCTCATTTTCATTGCGATCCCTGATTTTTCGAAAATTGCAAAAGTTAAATTTTCTATTATGAAAATAATGAAGATAAATATTTTTCCTTAATGCCATCTGTTCTTTAAAGTAATTTTGCGTAATTTTGCGTAGTAAAGTAAAGGCTATATCCAATTGTTTAAAACTTTTTTCTCCAAACGGTTACAATTTTTTTGATTTAATTTTGGTCTCGGATAGCGTAAAAGATGATTAAGATAATAGCGCATGTCTCTGTTTGGTTGATATCTCTAATTTTTCGAGAATTGCAAAAATTCAACGGGTCCTTTTTTCGGCGCACTCTCTGTATTTATATATTAAAAATTAATTAAATTGAATATTTAAAAAATCGAAATGATAAATTCGAATTTCCCAAGCTTCATTTAACGCGGAGTCGGTCTGTGAAAGTAATTTGAGAGGAACTTGGAGACCGTTGGATATTGGTTCACATTGGTCGATAAGGGTGAATTTTTCTTTCCAATTTTACCAGTATTTTTTTTTAAATTGTCGGATCAGCTATTGTTATTATCAATTCTTTGAATTCATCTAAAAGGTCATTCACATGATTATCACTTTAACAACTATTTTACTCCGATATATCCATTTATCTTCTATAATAGCTTAATAAAATCTTCAGTTCCCCTTCTTAAATTTCTATCTGAGAGTTGAATTACCTCGGGTTTTGATGAAACTTGAAAAGTTAAAAGAATCGGATCGCTATTATGTAATTCATACAAAACATTCTAGATATTTAACAAAACTCGGTGTGCTTAAATTGAGGTCGATAATAGTTCCTCCTCCATGTGCCACAGTTTACTACTTAATTTCAGTATAAAGATAGCCTCGTTTTCTATAAATTAACCGACAATTTCCCTATGTAATAAGTTCTTTAGAAACACCACTTTAAATTATCAATTAAATCATCGATCACAATGAGAGGTCTGTTAACTTGCTGCACAAAGTTTTCAACATCACTATTTTTGAGAAAAATGTTATTTAGATATTTATAGACTAAATAAACTATGATATTCAAAGGATAAGTACGCAATACCTACTAACAGATTACTTGTTATTTGTATTTTATTGCTGACTGTCGGTTTGTTCACATAAATGAAAATTCCTCCACTAACATTTTCACACGTCAATTTATTTTTATAGTAGCACTTGCATCCTTTGATCTTACTATGAGCATTGTTTTTAAAGTTTGTTTCTTGAATACATCAAAATTGTTTGACCATTCCAATTGACGTTAACGGAAACATCAATCAATACAATCTGTACCCTTCGGCTCCACAAATTGCGCTGTTGCTTCAAGCCCCGTGACACCAAGGCAGGACTTAACATGTTAATGCTGCTTTCCTTATTTCTGTCTAGCTCTCAATCTCTGTGTCTTCTCGGTACTCTAACCATTTACAACAGCAGGTACGACTACTCTCCACCCTTCCCTATTTCTTCCAGGAACAGCGATTTCAACTTCCTGTATGAAGTTCAAGGTAGCATCTTAACGCATATTTAAAAAAAGTTTCCCTTTTTTCGGTCTGGTTAGCTTCCCACTCTTTGTAACTTCAACGAATTCTTGCCAATATTTCTTCGAAACCTTTCTATCATTTATGTCTTACCAGACGTTTCTAAACTTGAATTCACTAAATAAAAGGACCAAGATGCTGTGGGCATCGTAGTATTAGTAATAAAGGCAGCTGTAATTATATTTGCTTTACAAAGATAAAAGACAACATTAATTATGTGGTTATTTCTCTGCTATTATTCGTAGAGAAACAATTTAATTCAACTTTACTTACGCAAATTTTGATCCAATCTCTTACGTCCTTATAAATGAAACATACGTGAAAATGAAATGTTCACAAAAATTAATAACATTACTGAAACATGATAAGCACATCAAGGACGAAAGCAATCACAAACATCTCCTTTAATCTTATTAACCTCATATCTTTAGGCAAAAAAATTACCAATGGTGAAGTGCAATTACTTTATGGTACCCAAGATCAGATTGAGGACAAGTCAGAACAAAAAATGGCAAGCCAGCTTAAAAGAGACGGCAGAATCCCAATGGACAATACTGGCTCAAGATACGACGAAGTGGAATTCATACATAAAATAAAATAATGCTTAATCAAACAGATTTCATTAAGATTCATTATATCTGTAAATTAACAACCAAAATTAAAATTATTATTATTAGCAAATCAGATTTTAAAATTGTATTGATGAAATTGCAATTGTAAAACAAAACCAGAAGCACACATGTACAGGAATAAGGATTCCCCAACTAAAAGGCAACCCAACTAAAAGGCAACCCTTGTAGAGTTGCTGTAGAAATGTCCTGCATTAGGAGGCCAATTACCGTTTACGTGACATAATGGCTGAAGTAAAAATGAGAAATAAAAAACATCATTACACCGATTAGACACATAATGGACGTGATTGAAGTGTGTAAATTGGAACCCTAGCTAAGGTTTAAAACATACCGTTTGTTAATTGTTAAAGGAACAAGACGTTCTCAACATTGATCTTAATGACTAATTATCATAAAAATTAAGAAATAAACAAGAAACATTTTTTATAAAAAGTGTACTCATACGATATCATTCGTTTTAAATCATTTTTTACGATTATTTTCCAAGGAATGTTAATTGTTATAATTTTCACAGAAGCCGGATGTTTGGAGTGCCCGCTCGGCCCTCAGGTTCGGTTAAGATCACAATATCACGATATCAGAATAATCACAATATTACGATAACAAATTAATAACACATACCTAGTACAGGGACTGAATACCGAAATAATAGTGGTAAAGGTATTTATACCGGTATAGAAATACCTTTACCTCTATTATACCTTTATTCAAAATACCTTAAAAATACCGGTATAAGACGTCAAATACCGCCATTTTTAGAGGTGTTTTACTTCTATTTAGAGGTATTTTTTATTTTCATGAGAAAATACCGGTATTTCAGTAGAATCATTCAGGTTTCGGAGGGGAAACATTCTGAATTTTTACGCTGAGATGGCGTAAGAAATCTCGAAGAAATCTGACATCGGTTGATAAGACTCCACGTACATTTCCTGGACGCAACCGATGCATTCTCGGAATCAGTTGTCACTCTGTAAGAGCTTCGAGGGCTGCGCCGTTGCGTAGGCAGTTTACGGAGGTCAGCGTTTCGACCCACGGGCGTCTCCGGTTCGGCACAGGATCAAGCACACGACATACTCCTGGCTATCAATTTCTTTTCGCAGTGGAGAGGTTTGAAATGGGAGCGACGGATGTTTGACCGTTGGCCCCAACAAACGCTCTGCCAAATGTGTACTGTGTGAGAGAAAGAGACAGAGAGAGAGAAAGAGAAAGAAAAAGAAAAAAGTGAAAGGAAGAGAACGAAAGAAAGAAAGCACGTTTAGGCGCGAGCGCGTGTGTGGGGCGCAAACGCGCGAGTGGGGGCGCGAACGCGCGTGTGGGGGCGCGAGCGCGCGTATGGGGGCGCGAAGGCGCGTGTGTGCGGCGCGAAAGCGCATGTGTGGGACGCGAGCGCGCGTGTGGGGCGCTAACGGGCGTGTGGGGGCGCGAACGCGCGTGTGGGAGCGCGAACGCGCCTGTGGGGGCGTGAACGCGATACTATTTCCATTGAAAAACCGGTATAATACCGATATACCCTTTATGGACGTCCATCCCGGTATAGACGTCCTATAAAGGTATTTTACCAGTATAAAAGAATAAAGGAATTTTATACCGGTATGAAAAAATACCGGTATTTTTACCGGTATTCAATACCTTTTCGGTCCCTGACCTAGTAACACCCAGTGTATACGGCAGCAGTGGTGTCTGATAAACAATCACTTAAGCCCTTGTCGTGCCCATTACGTCCTCCCAAGTTTAGTGATTGATCGGAAATTAACACATTTTCAGACGAAAAGATTTCGTCCAAACTAAATTTATTAATTTTTGGCTTCTCTTAAGCCAACGGTGACTTGAATATTATTAATAAATCTTCAGATAATTTAGTTCAAGTATTTGCAACAGAAGTCACAAAACTATCATACATTTGACTTTTATACAATTTCCTATTTTCCAACATAACATGATTATAAGTTTTCCGCGGTTTTTCCGATCAACTCCAGACGAATACCGGAGCGGTATCCTAACAAAAGGGCCAGGAACTTCTTCCTTCTCGTTGTACTTTCCTCGCCCACTTATTACACGCACACACACGCGCGCGCGCTCAAGCACTACCACATATGCCGGGAGGCCAGTCGGAAGCTTAGAATTTGCGCCGGCTGGGGCGGTTACCAGCAGTTAGGAGAACCCCCCTCCCCCCAGGTCGCCAGGTACGTACGTTTGCGCTGGATCTGGCCATCCAGTAGGGAAAGGCCACCGCCTCATCCCGCGGTAAAAACATACAGTACATTTACTTTAATAACAGCCTTAGAATTTGACGCGTTCAGAAACACGATACCAGTCAATTCCCGCAAGAACGCTGCGTTCACAAAAGGTTGTACGCGGGTTGCATATCCAATCTTTAAAGGATTATCACCTCAGATCGACAGTTGGCCATCAAGACGATATTTCAAATCCTAAGTTGCGCCATTATATGGATATGTCAAAAACGCATAAAATCAGTTGACTCATCCAGTTGGGGTTAGATATCAAAAATAGTTTCTGTCAATTTTATTTACAGAGAGCGTGACAAGACATCACCAAAAGTCCCGGTGAAATAGAGAAGGGTGAAATAATAATTACTTTAAAACATCCAAAAACTCTACTACGTTACCCTATCACTCCACGAGGAGACAAATGTTTGCGCCTGATGGATATGCATCATCTCACAGCTCTTTTACTTTTTGGGGATTTCACGGCATATATCAGTTCCCGATGACTTGCAGTGCCAGGCGTGAGATTTCGCTTTATTCAATGCTTATCTTCCGGGCTTAATTAGAACATTTTGTCAATAATGAGCAGACCTGGGGTAGTGGGAGGTGGGAGGTTTTTGTGGGATTTTTAACCATCCTAGCATTCTCTTTATGGTCAAGAGAAACCACGAAAAACTCCGGTCAGGATGGCCGGTCCGGGGATCTATCCCGGACCTCCCAATTACGAATCCAGCGAGCCACCACTTCGCTCGGTAGTGACTGTATCGTACGGGGCGTGAATTGGTGCAGGCAGAGAGAAGGGGAGGCACGGTGCTTAGTGTTAGTGTCAAAAGGAAAGGTGAGAGACCGAGATGTGAGCTCAGCCATCACAAGTGAGGTACTCTCTACACTAGGGCTCACCACGTTTTCGCTCCGTAGCACCAAGACCGATTGCTCCCAGCTCTCAGCGGGAGGTCCATCAAGCTGGCCCGCCCACCATAGCAGAATCAAACCAAACTAGTACCAGAATTTCTAACTATTTTATTACTAATTTATTACCCCAAACCCGATTTTTTTACCACTCATTTTCACCCAAAAACGGGTGGCGGGCCAGCTTGATATCAAGCTGGACCGCCCACCATAGCAGAATCAAACCAAACTAGTGCCATAATTTTTAACTATTTTATTACTAATTTATTACCGCAAAACTAATTTTTTTACCACTCATCTTCACCCCGAAACAGGGGTTCGCGGGCCAGCTTGATATCAAGCTGGCCCGCCCACCATAGCAGAAACAAACCAAACTAGTGCCATAATTTTTAACTATTTTATTACTAATTTATTACCGCAAAACTAATTTTTTTACCACCCGTCTTCACCCCAAAACAGGGGGTGGCGGGCCAGCTTGAAGAAAAAGAAGATAGGAATATTCAATTGCTCAGCACATTACATAATTTAGAAAGTACAACAAGAAATTCGAAGTATAATTTTAAAAAATCGCTTTACAGAAATGAACTCAAAAGCTAATTGAAGACCATGTTGCACATGAAAACAAAATATCTGCGTTACACATATCAGATATTTTTATTTTCTCGCATTAATACGTACATAGTAAAGACAAATTATTGTGATGGGGCAGCGTAAATCGGCGATTTTTCAACACAAATACTCTTGTGACCGTCCCGACCACGAGTTAAAAGAGAAAGGCACGCGCCTGCATGTTTGGCGTCGAAAGAAAATTGTATTGACAAGAACAGTGAATTCCTGGTAAACTGTTTAAAAGTGAAATAAGCTTGCCAAATGAAGTATACATTCAGATAGATTTTGTAATACACTTTCCTTGTTTTAGTTTCACAACAAATATGCTCCAGAAATGTACACAGTTTTTCTTGCTGTTGTAAATAAATATTAATAAACTAATAATTCCAGATTAATAGAACAAATGTTTGTTGTGACTATTACTATTATTATTAAAATTATTCTTCTAATTCACAGACAGACAGACGGACTGACGGACGGACGGACGTATTGAAAAAAAAAACAAATGCTTTTTCGGTATCAGGAAGGTCCAAAACCTCTATTTCCGTTTAGATCTCGAAATTGATATTCCGCAGCATCATTTTCTGTATTCTACGTATAATACTCCATATACACATATATACGTATACAAGGAAGTAAAAAAATATTAAGAAACCGCAATTCTCGAAATCTCACTATAAGACATGTTAGAGAAAGTAAATTACTACATATTGTAATAGGATTTGTCCACTTTTTCCGAATCACAATACGAGTTTTTGTGTCAAAAAATTCCCGTTTTTTGTGGCGGAATTACATAACTTTCTTTATATTACGCATTTTAAATTGGATAGTTTACTTGGTAAGTTCTCTTCGTGAAGTACGCACAGAAAATAATACTCGGTAGATGTATTAGATTTCCAATTACAGGATCTCCGTTTCATCATTGTACACAACGTCTTCTTCTTCTTTTATTAAGGTTAACACCCGTTTTTCTTCATACAATACTTTATCGTCAGGATGATTCAGCAGGTGTGGAAATCCAACATACACAACGTAATGTTTGAAATTAATAAACTTTTATTTAAATAAGAGTGTTTCTGCGGAAAATTCTACGTTTTCCGGCGCACGATTGCATAACTTTCTCTACTTACGATGAACTTCGTAAGGAGAACAAAACAAAACCAACGAATGAATCCTTCATCGCATGCCAGAATCTTGGAGATATCTGGAAAATACAAAGTTTATTTAATGTTTCCAACGGCAGTCTCGATTTGCAATTATTGGACATTTTAGACCAGTAACTGAACATCAACGACCATAAATAATTTTAGTTATACCAAAACCATTGGCGAAGTATCTACGAGTATAATTCCATTTGCAAAGCTTTGCTAATACCAGCCTCAGGCAAAAAGAGCCAAGACCCGCCGGGTATTTAACCCTCGGGTAGGCTTTGGAAAAACCAGCAAGACTGTTAGAGCCGGACACTATCAGGGAGAGGGCGGGCTCGCCGCCCTCATGACTAATAAATTAGTAACCAAATAGTTAAAAATTATATTTTTGGGTGCAGATGAATGGTAAGAAAATTAGTTTTGCGGTAATAAATTAGTAATAAAATAGTTAAAAATTATGGCACTAGTTTGGTTTGATTCTGCTATGGTGGGCGGGCCAGCTTGATATCAAGCTGGTCCGCCACCCCCTGTTTCGGGGTGAAGACGAGTGGTAAAAAAATTAGTTTTGCGGTAATAAATTAGTAATAAAATAGTTAGAAATTCTGGTACTAGTTTGGTTTGATTCTGCTATGGTGGGCGGGCCAGCTTGATGGACCTCTCAGCGGGCGACTGGGACCGAACGGGAGCACTATGAGAAATTCAAGTGTCAAAACGCCAGGGTATAAGAAATTTATCGGTCAGTGCACGCTGCCGTTTCTCGCTCTGACACTGAGAACAGCTTGTTCGTCTTCCAGTTCAATAGATTTTGCAACGCCTGGTGTGAAACTGAGCTGTTCGCCGTATCGCTTCTACCTCCTATCCCCCTACCTCGAACCCCCCCCCCCCCGGGCTTCGCTTGCTCCCGGTGCAGCTTCCGCCATTCGCTCCGTCCGCTGCGGACGGCTCTTTCCTCCCGAATCGACTTTCTGATGAGCTCTGCTCTACACCTTTGGGGAGCCTCTTAGGACCGGCCTGATGACGCCTTTGCACCCTCGCCTCGACCAGCTTGGCAAGACGGGCAGGTACTTATCGTCTTTATGACACTCTGACAAGAATAAAAAAAAGTGAAGAGTTTAACTTTCAAGTCGCAGCCAATTTACAAGAGGTTGAAACATTCATGCATGCTGATTATGGGAGTATATACAGGGATTATTACATTACATGTTTGAGTCAGGAATTTAAAAGAGGATGGCATTAATTAAGACTTTTCAAAATAACACAAACACGTCGCTTTTCGTTGGAATGTACAGAGTGTATTATAGAATTATGGAAACTAACAGAAATTGAGAACATTTTTCACAATAGAATACATTACTGGGATACAAGAGAATTCGTTCTTTAGAGGAAATAATTATTTCTACTCTGTGGTATGGAGTTTTAAGGCCAGTGAATCTGAGTCAAAAAAAGTGTGCAGAAATCTGCAGAAACAGTCACCTTAGATAGCACGTACAGAAAACAACTAAGATAGCATTCATGATTCAAGAAGAAGTAAATTTCATCGAAATGGTCCACTATGTATATAAGTTTCATAAATTATGCCAGTTGTTGACAACCATTTACCAAGGATCGATTAGAACTTAAAAACTCTTCTGTAATTGTGATTAAGAAAAATGGTCATGCACTATTCTTTTGAACTGACAAAGATTCGAGCTCTTATTCATTTTGTACATGTTGATATATAAAACGGCATTTGTAAGAATATATCGAACGAAAATAGACGAGTTATGTGAGCTTTTGGCAACATTGTTGAAAACAAAATATTCAAGTTTCGAGGCCTGTTGTCTTAAAAGTCATTCCACGTGTTATCGCAAACAACCAAGGAAAAGTTGACCGTGATATTACAGATTTAATTTTTTTATATAGTATAAGCAAAAGTATTAAACATGGTATGTACGCACGACTACGGCTATTTTCTTTAAAATTTCTATCTTTGAAAATTGATAAAATATTATGGAGTATTGGATAACGTTATGTATGACTTCCTGTATTGTGTAATTTATTTTTACACGTGGTTTTTAGCCCACTCAATCTGCTGTCCTTGAGAGCCATGCAAAATTGAAATGCGCTCGTGAATAAAATTTAGAATAACCCACTAGTATCGGAAGTAACTGTTTGCGGAGCAACAAATAAAGTGAACGAAGTTCAGGTAAGAAATTTGAATTTATTACAGGTATAATTTTCTTTAAATATTTCTACTCCTGTTATTAGAATACAATATTTTAGCCTTAATAATTTATTATGATGGTAGGACAGAATACAGAAGATTTTCATTATTATGTCGTAAGTTACGATTACAAATAATTTAGTTTTAATCGAGAAATTGTAAGCATAAATCAAGATGAGGAAACAAACACACATATTTTCTAGTTCATTATTTTAGTTCTTTTCTGGATTAAAACTGGCACTCCCAGAGAACATTCGAAACATTCACTGTGAAATGCAGTCTGAACAGTCATTAAAACTTCCATTTGCTTTTTGACACTTTACATTGTGTTCAAGAATGAATAAAAAATATTTGGCGTGCAGACAAAACAAGTATTTTTTAGATGTAGATACGTAATTAAAGTAAGTAATAAATGTCCAAGTACTTAATTTCAAACTGCTACCATTTCCAATTCAAAACAGGTTTTGTCATTATTTTAGTTTATATAGATTGGATATAATAATTTTCGTTCCTGTTAAGAAGTGATTAAATTATTTTCAAATTCTTACATGAGATGAAGCATTAAAAAGCAAGTTTTAAGAGCTCAAGACAACTTCATTTTGTTGAAACAGCATTTATTTGGAGGATTAGGTAGTCTCAATTATTCAAATGCACACTTTTCCTAGTAGTAAATGGAATCTTTGTTGTGAGAGGTGTCTTCTTCTCAACGGTTCTAGGTGTCGTGCAATCCATTCCAAACCACCTGAAGCATATTGAACGACTCTCGCGATTTGACCCAAACGTCTCTTTGGCTTCTGTTAGCTCCAGATCTTCATAGTCTCGTCAGTATCCTATCTGTCGATAAGGGCAGAGGCCAGCCTGTTAAAGAAGAAGAAAGTTTGAGTAATTATCTGTAACATCAACTAGTCATGAACAAAAACCCACCAACTAGATTAGAAAATCATTGGTTATCAAATGTGTGACTAAACGATTATTTCATTTTCTTCTTCAATAGTACCTCATTGGACATATATGCGTCAAACTTTGTGTCTACAGGAATGATTAGCTCTTAGATTATGAATTCTCCCCATTAATTAACATACATTAAAGACAATAGATAAAATATTTAATTTGTCATTCATATAGCTTATTTAAATACCTAGCTAATATTCTTAACTTAGAAATTTACTTATTTTTTCGTACTTTTACATTTTAAATAAACAGATTTTTTGTAAACTTTTGACATGTGGACAATTGCTGAACAAAAAACATTTGATATATCGCTTTTCCCTTACGCTTTAAGTAAAATAGTTACTTATGATACCAGTGATAAAAGTGAAATTTTATTTTGCGAGAAGGAAATGTTGGAAACACGCGACTGTCAATCTGAGTGGCGCAATTTTGCTAGCAAAAGAAAGACACACTTTACCACGTGTGTCATACACAATTAACTGCGTGTGTCATACACAAGCGTTACTGCCTTTCTTTTATTTTAATTCAAGTAGACCAATCACTTAACTGAGTACCATGTTACAGTAATATCGGCTGTAGTTACAGTAATATCTTTTTGATAAACCACAACTGACCTTGATTTTGTTTTCTTTGTTGCATTCTCAGTTTTACCTAAACATTTGAGCATCGTCTCACTTTTAACACAAGTACTAAAAATTGAACTTTTAGCACACTGTGCTTGCCTTAAAATTAGCTGCTTTAGCTAGTGACTGCCTATTTTCTTTTCATATTTGATGCCAAAAACAAAACAAAATTTGGGATAGGGATTAAGAAAGTTATTAAATTTAATGCTCAGAAGTAAACAGACACTATTTCATCTTTTGCTTAAAAAATCAAAATAAACTGAACTCAAAATTAGAGGTTCATTTATTAGTGCAAATTCTATTAGCATTACTATTATTATTATTTTATTACTATTATTATTATTCCATTACATCACGACTAAAGATGTTATGAGTCGGCTGAATATAAAATCTACTCCAGGTTGCAGCCAGCTACCTAAGGAGCAGATCCGGTGACTGTCGGTGCTTCTACAATACTTTGCGCAAAATGTGGGCTGTTCCAAATAAAGCAATTTCTTGCACTTCCCAGTCTTTTGAATTACCTGGGAGTTTAGACAAGTTACTTACACAAATTTTGCGGAACAAATCCCAGAGCTCCGATAACTATCGGGACGACCTGTGCTTTTACGCCCCACATTCGGCTGATCTCGATTTCCAAACTTTTGTATTTAACTATTATTATTATTATTATTATTATTATTATTGCTTAACGTAGTTATGTAACGTGCTTAACATATTGCATGTACTTAACGTAATAAAAGTAATTTTAAATTACCATTGCTAATATCACTAATCTGATCTGAAGACTTGAACATGCTGAAGAATGTTGCGAATTCAAATAAGTTATCACCGGCCAAATAATCTTCGGTTGCCGTTTCATTCAGAAGTGACTCGCTCAATGGCATCATGTAACACATTCTTGCCAGAAGAATCACAATCACAGGAGAAACAGTTGTCTGCATTCCGACACCTCGTAGTACCAGTATCTTCTCACAGCACGCCTTTTGCAGTTGGTCGTCAGTCGCTCAGTGCTATGTTCCTTGCGACTTCACTGCTATTTAACTTATATACTGGATATCTTCTTTATACCGGAAAGGAAGTAAAATTAATTACCGGTCCGACGTTGATATAGTCTTAACCGCTCCGTGACATTTCAATGGAAAGAAACCTGAAGTGAAGGTCTCCACTTCACAAAAATGACGACTCCGAAGTGGATATTTGAGACTTCCTACTCCCTAATCGTGAATCTGCCATGAATTTGTCCAAAATTTCCCCAAAATATTTATCGACGTGAAATATCCCACAGAGTAAAGTGAACGACTCTTTCTTAGGGTCTTGGACTAACAGTACAAAAAAGGGTCATCTTCAGCTGATATATTCCTTGGAGGTTTCCTGTTCACTGTTGTTGCTTAGACACGTTGCATGTTCTCGCAATACTTCACTATTTTTTCTTGTGCATCTCGTGTACTCCAGTTAATACAAGGACGTCTTCACCATTGCAATGAACAGATAATTAAGTTGAGACATTACACAAGAAAGTAAATGCACATTTATTGGGTTCTTTGATACGAGGAGTTCAGCACACACAGACATTGAGAAAAGAAAATATTTAAATAAACTCCAGGTAATGAATGTAGAAAACAGAAATACGTCTATTCCACCAAGAATAAAAATGAAAATAACTTTCGATATTCATTTTACAACTATCTATTTGTAATTTAGAATCTACGTTCTAGTCATTGGCATGAAGAAATATCCTTACATATAGGTTATTATTTCTAGAATCGGTTCAAAACTTCCGCCGTTTTCAAATTGGCAAAAAATTACTTTACCTTTGTAACAATGTAAAAGAACTTCTAAACAGCACACACATGCATATACTCATCGAGCTCGCGCACACACACACACACGCATGCGCACACACCATTTCGGAACAATATCCTCTACGGAAGAGCATTAATTCCAGTGCTGCAAAGCTATTTTGCATACGAGTTCCTTGGAATTTTGACCCTCGAGAAAGCCACTGACCTCCACTCCGTTATATAGCACGAATGTAAATGAGGTTGTAGACTTCCCGCAGCGCCGCAACATGTGGAACCATAAGTAGCCGGCAGTGGGCAATGACCGCGCCGCGGGTATTCGTGTGGCGAGGTAGCCCACAGCCACCGGAAGACGACCTACCAGAGTTAAGATGCGTGTCGAATGAGTTTTCTCTCTCTTCCTGTGTTTCCTTTCTTTTCTTTCTTTTTATCTTTCTCTTCCTTTCTTTAATTCTTTTTTCTTTCTTTCTTTCTTTCTTTCTTAATTCCCTTCTTTCTTTCTTAATTTTTTCTTTCATTATTCTTCTCTTTCTTTCTTAATTCCTTTCTTTCTTTATTCTTTTCTTTCTTTTTTAATTCCTTTCTTTCTTATTCCTTTCTTTCTTTCTTAATTTCTTTCTTTTTTCATACATTGGTCATACATGCAATTGAACTGTTTGAACAGTTTCAAAATTATACTGCGTAATGTACAACTAGTGGTGCTAAAACAGTACGTACTTTCTCACCCGTATTTTCACGAAAAATTACTTAAGTTTCAAAAACCTGTACATATTTCAAAAATCTATTTTTAGGGAATAGATTTCATTCGCGGAAAATCTCTCTCTTTAATATTTTAGTTGTAGAAAGACGAAACAATTTTGACCTTTTTTTGCAACTTTCGAAAAGTCAAAGTTCTCAACGAATTTGCACCATTCCATTAAACGTCCTTAATACTATCCAATTTACACTATCCAAGCACAATTTATTCGAAAACAATGGGGACCCTTTTTCTGAAAATTTTGAAATTATCCCAAAGGACTTCGTGTAAAGTATCTTCCGAAATTAAAATATCGGTTTAAAATTTAAGGGAGCAGCAACATCACCTAAATCGATTGCGTAATGTCAATTTTGGAGAAAATTGGCTAAATGGTTTAGCCGTTGACGGACGTTTTGGAAAAAAAACACTTTTTCTGTGTCAGGGGAGCCCAAAACGTGTTTTAACCTTAAAATTTCGAATTCTGCGTATATTATTCCGTATATACGTACGTAGACGGGAAAGAAATAACCCCACCTAAAACACCTCGAGCTTTCCAACCTCCGTCCATGTACGGGGGAGTGGAGCAATTATCTACAATACTACAATCCCAAACCAACAATCTGATCTGTAGAGTCCTCTAAACGGACAGGCTGATAAAACAAAAAAGATCACGAGAACACGTATTAACTATAACCTCATAATCATATGTTTTCTAAAAGACAAAAATTCGAATGATTTCAATAAATCGATCCAATTCACAGAATAAAATAATTAAGAAAGTATAGCATATAAGTGTTCAATTTAATACTTTTATTTATTTTTTAAAGGCTATAGCCGAATAACCCTGGCGAGGTGGCGCTTGCCGGAGTTACGTTAAAGGTGGCGCGGGTCCTTTCAGACCCCTAGAAGTCATTTCTTTATGTAATATTTAGTAACAAATAAGAGTGAAATTAGTTATTTTAATAATAATCAATCATTTATAAGGTAGTATTAACATAATGCAGTATTATAAACAAACATACGAATGAGGAATGGAAAAAATAAAAGGATAAAAGTATCATTTATCTTTAATTTTATGTAGTGACCCCATTCACACTTTCCTGAATATTTCAATGACAAAATTATAAGAAAATTCAATAAGTTTTATATTCTAACATTGTCTCATACAAAAATAAGTAAACAATTGAAAGTGGTTCTAAGACAAACAACACAACTTAGAAAAAGTACGAAATTTAAGATGTTTATATTGGTGTCTCAAATATTTATTATTGAATTATTACATCTAAAATTTGGAAAGGAGCATGTTGCATGTCAACAATTTATTACTCTTCTCACTGACCTACATTGTTTATACACAACAACGCGATGATCTTTACAAACTTATTTTCTGCATTTAGGACAAAAGTTCAGTTTTCCTGAAATTATTCATAACGCCAAATAAATAATCAATGCACTTTACGCTGACACATTCTGTCACTGTAATGCCACGACTGAAGCACTGCTGCATGCTCTTCGCATTGCCGACGGAAGTGGTGGCGCGGGGTCAGACAGATCATTTTGCACGATGGATCGACTGTTATCGCTCTTCAAGGAACCCGTTGCTCTGTTGCGAAGGGCTTATATCTTTAAAAAAATCTAAAGAATATGGTGCAATGTATGTGAAACGTAAAGCTTCTTACTCGCAAAATTAGGCAACTGCAGCTAAGCAAAGATATGTGGGGTCACTAGGGATACCGCACTACCTCTCGGGATAAGGGGGTGAAAAGTGTCCCCACACCAAATCAAAAATCGCGACACTTATATTAAAGAGAATAAAAAAATTAGTAGATTCCCAAAAATCAGCTTCCTGGAGCAATCTGTTAGATACAATGAGAAACGTGCTTTTAATGTTTTATTTTTTCTCAGATTCTATTGTATTATAAGCTAAAATAAATTGCAGAGACGAAGAAAATTAAGTGAATTTGAAGGTATTTTTGTCAACCAATTTTTGCACCAAATTGAAACAGAAAAAAATTCTGAAATTGATTTGCGCAATAATTATTGCACAATCTCGGTATACTCAAAGAATCAAATGAACGAGAATTTAAAGTATTAAAAACGTAAAATTCCACACCACAAATGACAAAATCAATTGATCAAGAGTTCGAAAGTATGCACCATAATACGAAAACAAACACCAACAATCATCGAGTAATCTTGTTCGCCATTTATTATATTCAATTTTCAACAATAAAAATATATAGGTTTATATGACTTTGGCTCGTCTTATTGTATATGTCTAAAAAATTAATCAATGCCAGAAAAATTTTTCTCGAACAGTCAGTAATTCAAGGGATCCTCGTCACCATAAACCTTGGAATCAGGAGAAATGATGAATCAGAAAAGGAACCAAAAACCCGTGCCCGCCTAATCTAAGGATCAACCACATTCTCATTTCTTCTTATATTTTTAAAAGAAGTTTTAAAAACATACAAGTACCTTTTCCGCTGGTCCTCTGGGATCATATACTTTTTGTAAATTTTCTCAACATTATTTGCTGTTACGTAGTTTTAAAATTTCAACTAACCTTATGTACTTGTCAATAATATAATAGCTGTTGCTTTTATATTAGCTATTTACAATACTAATGATTTTTGTACATTACTTGGTCGTTTACTTTTTACTGTCCCAGCAATTATATTTTATGAGTATTGCCTCTATATGAATTCTCCACGTTTCGAAGTTGATCTTTGTTAGTGTATGATGATGTAGTTGTGATCGAGTGCCGGGAGGTAGTACCTGCCGCTCACTCTCTCACAATTAATTTAATAATTTAATTATCCTAGCAGCTTTCTGCCTGGTTCGCACAACCGTTTACATAAAATTTATTTAGATAGGATGTGGGTTCGCGAATTGCCCCATACGGGAACCAAACACTCTACAACATTTGCAACACTACCGGGTAATTGACTATTTCTATAATAACACCAGTTTGAGATACAGAATAGTAAACACATGAGTGTTTACTCCGATTTATTGAATAATTTCTCTCCCTTTTTTTAAACTTACTTTCTCTTGATTTAATTTCATGAATTCATAAAAAAAATACACGTTACCACAGTAAACAAAACACATAACATCAAAAATGAAAAACAAACATTAAGAATAAGTACACTAACAATAGCAAATAAAACTCATTCACACTTATTGTTGCGAAACTCATTCACACTGAAATGCCCATGCCCCACTAATAATGACCATTTATATTGAATTCTCAATTTAAAACAAGCTTGGCCTTCCACAGGGAAATTTTCTTCAGAACAATTGTTTATAATCTACTTCCCTTTAGAAGCGTCGAACTCTCGTCCACGCAGCAAATACTTCCATCGGCTGACCGGAAATTGCGTACTCCAGTCGATCACCGCCACTTAACATGGATAACTTTTTCTACATCGCTCCCTTCGAAAATAAATACTTCTCACAACAATGCAAATTCTAACATGGAGTCCACGAACAATCCGTTCCTTGCCACAACACATTCTATCTTGGCATTGTTGTCCAATACTTTTATCATTTGTAGCTCGACAAAACACCACAACGTCCTGGTTTGTCTTGGTCTTCGTAAATTACAAAATTTTCTATTTTGCCTTCCCGGCGTCCCCCAAACTTGCTATTGTACTCCAAAATTTCCTAAAATTTTCATTATTCGAATTGTGAATTTTGAATAGGGGTTCCACGACCCGTTTTGCTGAAAACTTCAAAATTCGCGAGCTGGCATTTGCGTACTAACATCAGGTGGATCATTCACTTGTCTAATGTACACGTCATGTTCTTAATTAATTATATAATTTCTAATTCGTCTTTCCGGCGTCCTCCAAAGTTGCTATTACATAAAAAATTACGTAAAATTGCTACTGTCTGAATTCTGAATTTCTAATTTGAATTTTACATCGCGTTTATCCAAAAACTTTAAAAATCACAAACTGATGTTTGCTTACGTAGTACATCATACATATCATTCACTTGTCTGCTGTACACTTTCGTCACGCATTCATTAACTGTTTTTATTAAAAACACGATAACTATTGATCTGATTTCGTTCGTGCATGGCTTAAAACTTTCATTAAAAACTGTGCCACTGGACGTTAATATCCAAATCCTGTTCTATTTGCGTATTCCTGTAATCCACAAAAATGCCTATACGCGAAATCGCCGTCACTTATTGAAACTGGTATAGTCCCAAAGGAGCTAAAATATGTTTCTTGTTGTCCGTTTCTCTCATGACCGGTATTCTTAGTGGGAAAAGCATGAAATGCTAGTTAATGATGCAAAATCATTACATTAGAAGCTTTATTTTTGTTATATTATTAATTTTTACTATTTAATATTTATTTTTTATTTGAGTTTGTGGACTCGGTCTTTAACAAAAATGTTGGAAATAGGCAATGTACACTGAATAATTTGAATGATTTGCCCATGAGGTGGCGGTGATGTTCGCTCGCTGGATGGTGAGATCCGACACCGACCTAGCCATCGCTAGCGAGGTTTCCCTTGACCAGGTATCACCCCCCAGCGGGGCACCAACACAGCCGGGTTAAACTCTAAGCTCCCGATCGGTCTCCCGACAAGTGTGCTAGTGTAATGCATTAAGTGTGTGTGTAAGTAAGGAGTAGGATTGGACAAAAAATGAGAAGGAAAGATCACGCGCGGTTCTTGGGCCCGTTTGATAGGGTACTTCTACCGACATGAACAGCCGGTCACTAGATTTCTCCTCCAGTGACAGAATTCGACCTACAGTTAGTAACAGTCTTGTTTATACAGTCCATAATTTGCTCGAAAATCGTTAATTTTAAGAGGAAAATTAATACTAATGAAAAATATAATACAAGATAATTGAATAGTCCCAGTTAAATAAAATGTAACTTTGTGCACCTAGACAAAACGGCCTTGAATTTGAAGTTCACCAGCACATTTTGTTGCAAGGAAACCTTCCCAGCGGCTAGTTTCCGAGCAACTAAATGTGCTGGTGAATTTCAAATTCAAGGCCTTTTCTTCTAGATGTACACTAAGTTACATTTTATTGAACTGGGACTACTCAATTATCTTGTAATATATTTTTATTAGTATTAATTTTCCACTAAAATTAACGATTTTCGAGTAAATTATGGACTGTATAAACAAGACTATTATCAACTGTAGCTATGTAGATAGGGCCGAAAATTCTGGCACCGTTGGGACCTGAACCTAGAATCTCCCGGTCAGAGGCACTGCAGGAGCATCAGTTGATGTCCTGAGCCACCTCTCCCGATAGCTCTATTAATAATCTATAGATAATCTCCTCTCCCATATGTAGTTTTTACTGTTTTTATCAAATTAATATCAAATATATGTATATCAAATGAATAAACAACACCATAGTTACAGGATAGTGAGTATTGTAAGTATGCAATATTACCGCAATAAATAGAACGGATGTACGAAACAGAAAATGCTTTAAAATGTTGCCCCAAAATGTTTATCAGTAACTATAAGTGTCGACGGGTCGCAAGGGAAAATCCGTGATGTGGCGTGTCAAATGCAGACAGGAAAGGTCAGGGGCGGAGCTGAAGGTCAGCCAGACGCCATCTCAGCGACTGTGACACGACGTCCTGCACCTTCCTCCTGGAAGCAGCCCGTTTGCTGCATCGGGCGGCGTGCCAGGCATGCTACGAAGACCCGCTTGGCGAGTCCGGTCTTATCGGCATTATTTGTTTACGACACGCTTCTGAAGAAATGAAAAATTAAGAGGCGATGTCTCTGTGCGAAACCAGGCGAGCACAGGAGCAGTGTCTTAACAAACCGGCTATGCCGAAATTCCTTCACGTTGGAACGGGAGGTCCGGCAGCGATCAACACGTCGACTTGTCGTCCTGTTCTAGGTATATGTGTTGTCAAGATCGGTGCCACGAGCGGGAGTCCGTGGCACGAGTGCCACGACGAAATCGCCCCTCCACGCAGTTCATCAACCCACCATCAGAGAGAACACCATCCCTATTGTAAAACGGCGGGGTTACTAATCGTTTCCTTTCCGAACGCTAGTTGCGCAGAGAAGCTAGTGGCATGCTACGGTGCTATGACGTGTGCCACTGCCACCAGTAGGAGACCTTGACACCATTGAGGTATAACTTGGAGTGGTGCGCCACCCCAAAAATGCCAAGCCCCAAGCTTCCGCCAAGTGGGAGAGAATTTTTTTTGTAAGGGAATAGTTCGACCCAAGGATGAAGAAGATCACGGTCCGTTTGTTAAGATACTGCTTCAACATTCGTCTGCTATTGATTGGAGAAAACACATAAACTACCAATAACAGCAGCCGACCGCTAGAATTCTCCTCCAGACAATGGATAAATTTGAGCCAGCTGTTTAGCTTCTCTCGAAAAACCGCCACCGTTGCTTCGGGACGCAAAGAGTGAGCTACGGTGGAAAGGCAACTACTGCTGCCAATAGCGCCTCTGATCCAACCAATGTTTAGTGAGTTAGAATATAATACTTAGAGTGGATGAAGCTTTGCAGCAAATTGAAGCCATGTTTTTTGCAGTCAAACAGAGCCTCTCCGTGAAACAGAGTATTCTAGTATTCCGTTTGGCGCTGGTTAAGGCGGGGTGGCACGGGTCGCGTATAATATAATTCCTCTTACTCTGCCTTTTCACGACCAAAAATCAGTAATTTATAAACTAAATTACGTAAGGAGACCGAATTTAGAAACAAAAAAATCGTACTTCCTGCGACGGTTATTGTCATAATAATGGAAACTACTGAAATGTTATTGTAGTTGGCGTAACGTCTGAAAGTGAATGTTATTGGAATAAGAATGAAATAAATAGATCACAAATATGGCGGGTAATATAATCAAGAACCCTTGCATGACGGTTGGATGACGGTCATCACAAGCAAACAAATAAACAACCGGGTAAATCAATAAAATTTATATGTAGTTATATACAATTTAAATAAGGTTCAACGAATAGAGAACAATAGAGAAATAAGACCTGATACAAACAACACGTCGATTCAGTATAACTATTCTACACACCACCTCCAGGCCACGACACATGTTTTGACTGCAAAATGTCTGTAGTTTTGCGAACGTCCACCGAGAGCGCTGAAACCACAAAGCCACTCTACATAGTATATTCTATTTCGTTGAATCCAACTCATCGGGTCGAGAGCCTTCGACCGAGTACCGTCGGGCGATCGTCAGATCACGCAGAGTTGCGGAGGTGGCGCGGCGGTGCGGTCAATTATCGTGCGAGCGCCGCCGAGTGCACTGCGTTGTCGGCCGTCGATCCTGATTGTGCGGAGGACTGCGTAATTGAGGGCCATTCGCTCCCTCCGCTGGCAACGGCCGGCGTTCTACTAAACCTCTGGCGCCAGTCAACCCCGCCATTAACGAAGAAAACTGAAACGAAAGACACAAAAGGACATTATTTACTTATCTTTCCAATTCTTTGCCAATTGAGCATGGGGTCCCGCAAGGTTCAATCTTAGGGCCTGTCCTCTTTCTGTTATACGTAAACAATATGCCCTCGTCTAAAAATGGAAGAACAGTTCTGTTTGACTTGACTCTATGACACGAATGTTCTTTTCAAAAAAGAAGCAATAAGTAGTAGATTTCAGGAAGTTTCAAATTGGTTTCGTAATAAAAAATTAATAGTTAACGAAGGAAATATGGTTTCAATGCATTTTTGCATCTCAAATCGGCAATCACATATTCCATTGAAAACGAACAATATGCAATTATCTGATGTTAAGGTAACAAAATTTCTAGATCTCTTAATTCCGTCAAACCTCAAATGGAACGTACATATAACAGAATTAAACACTAAATTATGTTCATTATATTTCGCATTCATACGTCATATATAGTTTTCACTGTTTTTCGACCAAATAAATCAAATCAAATCAAAGTCTAGCCTGTCGTTAGTTCTGATGTGAAAAAGAACATTATTTTTCTGTAATATTCAAGTTGTTTAATAAATTAAGACATCTTTAAAGTAATCTATTCTTGCTTGCCTATACTGATAGAGCGCCTATTGTTCTTTTAATTTCTGGAAATTGAACAAATTCTATGAGGTGCAAATCCTTCTGACAGGGGCGCCAAGAGTAACAAAAGAGGCATTGCGCAGTAAATCCATAGTAACCCCCACTCCAACATTCGTCTCCCCCGTACATAAACAGAAATCATTTTCCCATGCAACAAAAATAATTTATAGCTTTTAACTTGAATTAGAAGTAAATACATTTCTTAAAATTAATATTTAGAAAATTAGAAGTAAATTCAGATTTTAAAGGAATATTTTTAAGTCTGGAGGAAAAAAGTATCCAGTCCCAATTGAGTCGAGATCCGGGACACGTTGTCCCAACTGACCCTCCCCTTCTTGGAGCTCCAGCTTAGCGGCGCAGCTCACCAAGACGTTCAGGACTTTCACATCGCCTTATTTTTCAGATAATGTGTTGCTGTGACTTTACAAAGCTCTTTTATTGATTGGTTATTTTGTATTTCCGGCCGCGTCAACTGGTCTGTAGTATCAAATAATGGCCATTAGTCCGTAAGTGTACTCTGGTTTTGTAAGGGGGAGATGGCAGTGATCTCCCGCTAGATGGTGATATCCGATGTCGACCTACAGGCCGGCTTCCCCTAGATGTTTTCCCTAACCAGATATCTCCCACCTGCTGATAGGCCCAGGCTTCGTCAGAGGCTATTGAACCTTAGTACATACACATACAAATATATTCCACCGGCGGGGCACCGCCCCAGCGTGACGAGTTCTAAGCTTCCTACTGGAAGCAAATCTTAAAGATGTGCGACAATGTAGTGCATAAAAGCATAAGTAGGTAGGAATTAAGTATATTAGGTAAATAAGTAGGTAATGGGTGAAGATAGGACAAGAAAGAGGAAAATAAGATAGCGCGGTTCGGGGCCTGTTTGTTAGGGTACGCGATGCTTTTCGCTGGTGTTGATCGGAAAAAACACGGAAAACTACCGTGCCCTACCGCGACCTAGGTATCTAGGTAATATCGAAAATACTGCCACTGTCGGGACTCGCAACCCAGGACTTTCCGATCAGAGGATTGCAGTGACATCAGTTGCCCTGAGACACTGAAATTCGAAGTGTGAGAAGAACTTGAGTGGCATATCTGCACCGGCAGTTTGGGAATGAATGTAATTTTCAGATGAACCTTTTGGCGTTGTAAACATTTTTGACAAATCATTTCAAGACTATTTTTATGACCAATTAGATCTATAAAGAAAACAACCTACAAAATATTTTTCATGATTAATTTACGAATGTACGTAATATGCAGTAATACATTCCTACAATAGTGACGGACGTTTGTTACATACAATCAAGTATATGAGAAACCGGAACGCAATGAACCTACATGCATCAGAATGGCGGTTCCGTAGCGTTAGGAAACTAGGGCTCCTAGGCAGCGAACGAACTAACCATGATAATCAAACGCAAACTTAAATGTCATTTTTTCCAATCCTGAAAACCTTCTTTCACCGCATCGTCTTTCAAAATTCCCTGCTCAAAAAGTAAAGCAGTAATGCATGTCAAATGTAGATTACCTGTGAAAAGAAACCTGTTATATTGGACACAAAAATTCAAAAAGGAATAGTTCGTTGAATTAGCTACATAAGACCAAAAAAATGACTCTAAACTGTCAAGCGTCGCTTGCGAATCTGTTTTACCTCCATTATTCTAACAATGGAGAAGGATTAGGAATAATTTAAGGGCGACAGATTTCCACTCAGTGATTTGATTGGTTAATTAATGATTCTTGGCGCGTGAGCTGCTGAGGTCATTGATCGAGAAAGTGTAGAGCGTGTTTTTGTCTCGAGAGATAGCGGTAATCTTTCCCCGCGGGATGACGAGATCCGGCGCTGACCTGTATGTCGGCTTGCATGCTTGGGGTTTCTCTAACCAGGTATCTCCCACCAACGGGGAACCTCCTCAGTCGGGTCAAGCTTTAAGCTCCCAATTGGACTCCCGACATGTGTGGTAGAATAGTGCTTGTGGGTGTAAGTGTAAGTAAGGAGTAAGGAAACGAAGATGAAGGAAAGATGGCGCGCAGTGAGTAGTTCGCTAGTTAGGGTACTACTCCAGTATTCGCCTGGTGTTGATCGAAAACATCGATCAGACGAGAACTACCGATCAGAGCAGCCGGCGCTGGAATTCTCCTCCACACAGCTGTTGAATTCGATCTATTTATAGCTTGTGTCAAAATTCCTGCCAAAGTCGGGACTCGAGCTCTAGGACCGCCCGTATGTATATTTTGAAACGCTAACAGTCGCAGCGGACTGAGTCCGCGCATAACGAAAAGTGGATACAGGCAAAGTAAATATACTTAGGTTTTTCTTTCGTGGCGCGTGGGGGTGTGTCATCAAATTGGAATATCTCACGGTGTTTCACGTCGTTCTCGGCTGTGCCGCTAAGAGTCGCATGATCGCCACTGTATCGAGCAGTGCGGGTGATCATGCGACTGCTAGCTGCATAACCGAGAACGACACGAAATACCGTAAGATATTCCATTTTGATGACACACCCCACGCGCCAAGAAAGAAAAACCAAAATATAGGTAAGGTAAGCCTTGATACGAACGATATCTACTTAGAAAAACCTCTGGAATGTTAAAAGTGTTTTAGGAAAAAAATAAAAATGGAAGACCAATTTTGTTAGTTACATGTCTGGAGAAGCCTTTTACATTTTTATAACATTTTAATCTTTTCATTTTTTAATAAATAGCACGAGAATCAAAAATAAACCAAAGTGGTACATCACATATATGTTTACATATTTTGTTTACATTATTCACATACACATTCTCTCCTTTATATAAAAATTCTCAGCAAAAAATGTAACGCCAGTAGTCGCGCCACATTGGAAGTCGCTGATAAACGCTGATAACTCCAATATCACTACACTTCTTAAACTGAACAAAAATAATTGCTTAAAACTACTGTTTGTAGGAAGGTACTAAAATTACATGATTCGCAAGGTCAAAGATATTCAAAGTAAAATATTTTCGCGTGAACTGAGAGCGTACGACTACTGCAGGGCTAATTAAGATCATATACATTTTTTTATAAACAGTAGTATAATGAAAATAGTATAATAAAACACAATTAGGTGTGAAATATAGACAGTTAAAACATTTTTTTCGAAAACTGCTCTAAAAGTTTTCTTTACTTTCATCTCGAGATGCATTTTTTCAAGAATAGAGAACGTTTATAAAAATGGTGCAGGCCCCATTTTAAGAGATGTCCCTTTTTTAATGTCGCATCAACTACTAGATCATTAGCGACCACTATTGGATATAACGTTACGACAGTGTTGGCAAGGTTGATGCCACGAGCGGGAGTCCGTGGCACAAGTGACACGACGAAATCGCCTCTCCACTTATTCATAATCCCGCGAGGCGTGCCATTGCCACCAGTAGCAGACCTTGACACCACTGCGTTATGGTATGAGATAACGATATAGTGATTATAGGTGGTGAAAGGACGAGCACATACTACCATGCCTGAGGCGGGACTCGAACCCGCGACCTCTCGGTCCGAGATCACTACATTACTGGCTTAGCGATCTCGGCAACGGGGCCGAACCACCTCCCTTTGTGAAAAGTGGAAAAAATTAACGTAGCAAAACTACAATATTGATGAAAGAGATTTTTTACTTAATGAATCGTTTGCTCAATGTTGGATCTTTAAATTATGTTATGTACAATTGTTTTGGAAATATGAGTAATATCACGTAATTTTTGCTTCTTCGAAATTTCGAATTCAAATTCCTAGCGCTTCCTTTGCTGACGAGAATGTTTCACAAGACATCAGGATGCAATTCGACAATGGCAGCGACACGACACTACCGTTTGAATTGCAAAGAATTCCTTCTCGTTGTTGGGCAATAAAGTTTTACCCTGTAAGGAACGCATTTTCGGGTTGTGAAATTTGTGTTGATATATTAGCTCGATCTTCATAATATACGATTAAGAACGAGTTTACAAGTGACGGTTGAGATTGCGGTATTATAATATTAAGTAACAGTTGCTAATGCGAGAAATTACGCATTACGCAGTTGTAGCACTACTAGCTTTATTTTCATGGAAGATTAGAACTATTGAACTGTATACGCATGTATGACACGCTATGCCATTGCAGTATTCGTGAAGACTGTTCTTGTTAAAATACTTGATTTAATGCAGTGTTATGCGAGAGTATTTTATTTGTTATTTTTGAGCAGCCAGCATGCGACGTTTTGGAGAACCGTTTTTATGTTTTGTTGCTGCTGGAAACTATTTCATTTAATTTTTACGGCATTATTTCTGAGAAGGCAAAGAAAGTTGGCGCAAGTGCACCGACAACACCGAAGGTCAACACCGAAGATTTATTGTTCCACGTGCAGTCAGGGCTATTTCGCAAAGCCTTTCCATAAAATCTTTAAAAAAATCTTTAGCTTGATTTCATTATGTTGATTTAATCTATTCGGTCTCTTGTCCATATAAATCGACTCTAGTTAATGCGGAACACTGAAGGGCTGTCCCCATCATGGTCATCGCCAACACAGTCGTAACAAGGAGAAGGAGAGAGAACCTTATGATGGAACAAAACACGTTACGGAACATTGTATAAATGGTGAATAATAAAGGATTGTCATAAAGAAAATTGGATAAGTTTTATTATCAACGGAAGGGCTGACAGTCGCGAACAGATAGCCGTCAAGCGTAGTGCTTGAAACACGAAAACCTAAAAGGGTAGTCGTCAGTAAGTCGGTAGTCGGTAGTAGTCAGGGTAAAAGTGTAGACGTCAGTTGACGCTGTTGTGATGCTATTACACACAAAATGTGCAAATAGGGTAAAATTGCTACCTATTCCAAACATGAATGGGTGTTTAATATCCTTGCTAGTTGTGTGCTGTGAAAACCAGCGTAATATTTCCGACATTGAGGCATAGCAACAATACACATATCAGAACATGGTTACCCCTTTATTGCAAATGCTTTGTGTGTAACGATCTTGAGAGCGCAAAACGAAGCGACCCAGTCCAGTAGTGGGGAGAATGGTGGAGAGGGGGGACCATGGGCAAGTTCGTGTTGTAAGCGCCCCCGCTTTATTTATGAGCAAGCAGGCCTAATGCGTTAAGTACACGCATTAATTTAAAAGGGAGTGTTTCCCGGCAGTTCTAATCCAATTAAAGCATCGCCTTACGAACCTCGCGGCCGTTTCTTCTTCTTCGCCTTCATCACCCGGGCGGTAGGCAGACCGGCGCCCCTGAACACAGCATCGGATCGTTTATCTCAATTTGGTTCTCGGTAGACACCTTCCACCCCTCCCCCTTCCACTCCGGGGTCTTCCCACCCCGGTGCTTACGAAATCGCCCAAGGTCCCGTCCGTGTCCTGGCCTGCTCTAGCCAGTAAACTTAACATTATAGAGTAGAACCCCGGTGTTCCGAACTAATTAGGGGTGTGGTCTAGTCGGATTCGGAAATCTTCGGATTATCTGAGAAAAAATGTACCGTACATACACAAATACATCTAAAGGATTACCAGACACAACAACGTGAGTTATGAGAAAATGGCATCGTAGCATAGTGATCACATCATCTCATCGCATCATCAAGCAGATTCAATTCCTTACGACAAAGATGATTGATTTTGCAAGTTCCTCTTCAGTGAAAATTACTGTTACATAAGCATGTGATATACACAGTCCTCACACATGCAATAAACGTTTCATTTCGACTTGTGTGTTTTAATAATATTTTTTTTTATTTCTATAGTAATTATAAAATTCGTTCTTTACACTACGAATATGGATTTTATTTTTCCCCTATCCCAAATTTTCTTCGGATTATCCGAAATTTCGGATATGCGAGGTTCGGATTAACGAGGTTCTACTATATTTGGATGCAGACAAAGTGGGTATGATGAGTAGCTATACCCGCACGAAAAACTCCGAGTGGGTAAAATGCCCATTCGGAAATTGGGGGCGAGAGAAATATTCTATAAATGTCAAATTCCTGAAAACAGCGACGTTTCTCGGTAATGCCTCGCCTCAAAACATATATGCAATCAACTATGTTGCAAGATTGGCTCAACAGTAATACGATTTTAAATGTTTATAGCGACATGACATACATAATCAATTTGCAAAATTTAAATGAATTTATCCCAAAAAATGCAAAGTAAAGCGCTATTTTTGCATTGCAAGTTTGAAGCTGCATAAAATATACGAGATAACTATTTAATAATAAACATGACAATTTGAAAAAAAAAAGTTTTGTATTTTTCTCTTTATTTTCATTTTTGGAGGGAGATGGAGGGGGACCCCCACCCGGCTCGACTAGCCACTCGAACACCACTCGCCGGTCCTGTTTGGATGCACGACAGCATTGTTTTAGAGCGCTGAATCGTAGTTCGTTAGGCAGTCTGGAGTGAATGTCTAACTCCAAACAATAAAATGAATCTAAATATATTAAATAATGATCACAAACAATCTGCTTCGTTAATGTTCTTACCAAATTAAAATAAAAATATTTTCTAAGGATAACATAGATGATTCTGTAAACATATTCAAAATAAATAATTTTAATTCCATTAAACTGAATTTCTGTTGCAAGTGTGCGTATTTTCTGTGAACAAATTGCAATTAATGTTAAACAAATTTGGAATGAAACGCTCGATTTTTCTCTTTGGTTCTTAAAGAATTGTAATTGTTTGGATCACAATGACGCAACAGACGTTCACCATAGGCGCACAAACCTAATGGCATTGTTTCTTACCACAGTGTCTACTCCAGAGATCACTAGCCCCAGCCACAAAATATCGCCCGTAGCAGTATAAGGCGTATGGTTCAGTTTAGGTGATGCGATCCGTGACCAAACTGTTTGCTTTGCAACTCTGTGTATACGGGTTCAAATTCCAGTCGAACGATGCGTAAGTTGTACTGAACAAAGTGACTTCCCTCGAGTTATTTTTTTTTCGGGGTCCTCCCATTGTTTCAGCCTCTCATTTCGCCATTACATTATCATCATTTATTTAGCAATAATCGCAACAATTCTCTCACTCCAGAAATACGTGTGAAGACGAGGCAAAGGTTATTCAAAATAGCCGCTACGTCATGAGCCTGTTTCACTTTTCTCACGCACCGACGTTATGTATATTTAATTTAAATGTATATTTCTGTTGTAATAAATTGAGATTTATCCTATTTGAGACCAAGAAGTACATTACCTCGAGACTGTGGTTTTTGTAATTGTCGCATCGTGCATCATAATCTTTAACAATACGCTTACAATTTTGTGGATCATGTATGGGGTTAAAATAACGTCATGTTGATTCTTTCTCGAAATTGCATGTTGCATTCAAAACTCACTATTTTCATATTTCTAACGCAGTCACGATCACCACTGAACTGCTCGCATTGTGTTGCGTATCCGAGCGGTTTAAATATGTCACCCCAACCGCCATAACACGATCGATAAACATGAACGAAATCAGCTGAAGGGCAAATATTGACAAAACAAGCCTTGATGCAAAGATCAATGTTTGCTCTAGAAAATAAGAAATTACTCTCGAAGATTGACTCAAACGTAAAACGGACTTTCGTCTTACGCTTAGCTTTTGTCTTTGACCGCATTTTTCCTTCTGCACTTTTCCTCCTCTGCTTTCCTTAATCCTTTCCGTTCAATAGGCAATGCTCATGCAGACCCAGTTTTGCCGCGCCTAATCCCGGTCCGACCCGACTCGATTATCTCCCTTCTCACTCACTCTTCGTTCTGTCTCGTTTCCATTCTCCCGCCCTGACTACTTACCCCGCCCCTTTTCAACACGTTATTGCCGCATCTCATACCACGGTCTCGTTCCCATCTCCGCCACTACAGTCCAGGTTTGCTTCTTCCCATCCTTAGTCTGTTTTCAATCCCCTCCGTCTCGCCTCAGCCTCTTCTCGCAACTCTCTTTTCATAATTTTCTCCTACCCTTTCCTGCATCTCCTGGTCTGTCTCGCACTGTCCAACGCCGGCACGCTCTGCTCCACCTCGCTCCGTCCCGCCCTTCGCCGCCTTGCCCTGTCTCGGCCCATCCGGTCTCACAAACTCCATCCCATATCCCTCCGCTCATTCTCTCCCTCTCCACATTGTTCAGTTCCACAGGCCTCGCCTTGTTCATATCTCCCTTCCCTGCCTCGCTGTGTCCCGTCCCGAGCCACCTCACCATGTTCAGACCCGCCCTTCTCCATCTCGCTTTTGTTGCCACGCCCCTCTTCCTTCTTTCGCCCTGTCGTCAGTATCACCAACATGGATTCGTAGGCTTTATTCGTCAGTAGTATAGCTCTGAAGAAGGCCACAGCAAGTTGGCCGAAACGTCAGCTCCATCGACTGAGATAAGCTCCTCCCGGACAGCCAAGAATACAGTATCATCAACGGTTCCCACTCTCCTCAGCCGTTCCCCTTCTCTCTCGTCTCGATTGATTAATTGATTAATGGTTCCGGGCGCAGCCGCCAACTTCAAAGGTCATCAATCCCATTGGTGTAGTGCATACATTTATCGCGGTGATGGTGAGATCCAACGCCGATATACACGTTGGCTTGCATGGATTTTCTCCACGCAGGTATCTCCCACCAGCGTGGCACCGTCCCACCCACCACAAGCTGTAACCTCGCGACTGGTCTCCCGACGTGTGGTTGTGTAGTGCACGTGACTATGTAAGGAGTGAGGATAGGACACGGAAGAGGAAGGAAACGTCGCGCGCGGTCCGTGGCCCATTTATTAGGGACCAGCATTTGCCTGGTATTGATCAGATAAACCACGAAAAACTATCGATTAGTGCAGTAGAATTCTCCTCCAGAAAGCAGCTGCATTCGACCCAGACCCAGCTGATAAGCTAGTGAGAAAATCCTGTCACCGTCGGGAACTCCAAACCCTAGGCCCCTCCAGAGGCACTGCGGGGACATCAGTCGAGTACTGTTCAGAGGCCGTGGGACTCGAACCCTAGGACCTTCCCAGTCGGGCTTCCTGCAGGAACATCAGTTGATACCCTGAGCCACCTCCCCCGGTCCCTCGTCTCGCTGCTCGTCGCCGCCCCCACCCGCTGGGCAGCGCATTACTTAACAAGACTGCGGCGTAACGAGCAACACGGTGGCAAATTACGAGCGTGCGTTGGTTGCGCCGCCTAATTACCCGTTGAGTGACGGACGCACGAGGAACCGCCCGGCAGAAGGGCTGGCGAAGAACGAGGGGAGCCTCGGTGTGGTGGGTGCGATGGTTCAACTGGCGGTGCAGTGAAATGAGCACCACAGAGTAATTCTGTTTATCAGATACCAGTACCAATAGGGCATCAACTAAAATCCTCATTCACCTCATGTACACGTCTTTACAAAACAGTCAAGGAATTACATTCTTTCAAAACCAATTTAAATGTTCTCTGCCACAAAAATGTTTTATTCCGCAAAAATGTTTTATTGCTACGTACTGCATTGGCCCACGAAAACTAAAGATAACTAATTTTTAAAATGATACATACAATATAAAAAAAGTGTTACGTCTACATTTTAATTCCTAGTGTGTGGCGATTAGTAAACAAAAACAATACATTACTTTGTTTCAAATAATTCATGTAATACAAATTCAAATTACAGATTTACAAGTAATACATAAACAATTCAAATAATACATTATTTATTGTAGCATTGTTTTAGTGTTTTTTTGCCATTTTTAACGTTGTTACGTTCCTCAGGCCGTAGTCTACAGGAAATAAAGTAGTAAACATGTTTTGTTAACAACTTTCTCCTGATAATTTAGAAACGGAAGAATAGAGAAGAGGGTAGGATTTCACATGTATGAGTTTTCGAACGGATACGCTAATTAATTATATCTTAAAAGCTGTACTACTTTTACTCTGAGCTTGATTACAGGAGCCACGCGAGACGGGTTCAAGAGCCGCATACGGCTATCGAGCATCATTCTAGGCACGGTTGATATATAATCGTAATTATCATTGTCAGATTTAGACTTAAATGTGTCATCGCGGCAACAAAATTACTATTAAAGAGTATGCAATAAAGAACGGCTGCACAAAAAAACAATTTACTGAAGGTTTATTATTAATGGTCAATGTGTACAAAATAAATCTTATTTCGTAACCCTTGCAGGTAATAAAAAATAATAAATGAGTAATAAACGCGTCTTCAAACGCACGTATTCATGGTGATGTTATAATGAAAAAATTGTTGGCAAGCAAGTTAATGGATGTAGAGATAAGAAATACTTGCAAGTGGTTATTTAAAACCCATAAAATTTAAAGGCAAGTTACCTGTTGTCACTGATATAACCGTAGAAGATGTTCGGAAATTCTGTAAAAATATAGTGGGATGTAGAAGTGCTTTGCCAGAAGTAATAGATAATAACTACATTACAATTGAATTACATTACAACAAATGCTTCAATTACACGCAATTTAATTTCAAACAGTTTAATTTGCTTCTTAAAAAGTGTATGTCTAAAATTGTGGGGGAGCAGCATATAATTTCTTTGTTCAACAGCCACCAGGAGTAGTGCCTTAAAATTGACTTGGGATATTTGTTAATTTCAATTTTATTAGAAACAGGTTTATTCAAATTGGCAGAGAATGTTATTCAGAAAATATTCAAAATTTTCCAATTTTCGAACATTCAGGGATAACCTTTAAAATCTGTTCTATGCCATATTTATAAATATGTTTCATTCTATTCTTACAAGAAATTTAAAGAAAAAATGTTTTGAGTTAAAAAAAATTTTAAAAAAAAGTTTTTGAGAAAAAGGTCCGAGAGATTTCGTATAAAGTAAACCCAACGTAATATTTATAACATTCTTTTTTAAAATTTGGAGTTTGACTATACTGACTGAGAAATTCATTTTGGAAAAAATCTATCGAATATTTTAGGAGCTAGAATGCACGAACGGATGGACGGGACGGACATTCTGAAAAATTCACTTTGAAAAAAGAAATTTGCAAATATAGATTTTTATTGAATGTCAGTTTGCTTTTTCGCAATTAGTACTTCAATTAACGTCACAAATATTTTATTGACAAAAATGAGTAAGTTTTTCTCAATTTTGAGTGAAATATGGACAATATTTAAAATACTGTTCGGAAAAACTTCTATATTTTTATGTATGGAGATCTTATCAGACAATTACAAGAATTAATAAACAAATAGCATAAAACTTTGTTTTAAATTCACCAAAATTACGAAATGTTTATACAATGGTCACGAAATTACAATAAAAACTTCATTATATTAATATTGCAATTATACGAGGGTTGGAGCATAAGTCATGACAACTATTATTTTTTCTGAGAATATGAGCACGGGAGGAAAATATGAAACATTCACATGAAAGGATAAGGTAACAACTAAGTTCATGGACATTTAACGACCCACCAACTTTGAGTTCCTCAGATTTATTAAGGTATTTCAAATTACAATACTGGTTTCTTGTTTCAAAGCATTTGAGCACATACTAGATAAAAACATTGCAAAAGAATTGCGTATCCGTTACTCGATTAGGCAGATGCTCGATTACCGCACGTGGCATACAGGTCCGTACATTACCAGGTCGTCACGTGCGTTGCTGATCACTGATTGCTATGCGTCTTCGCAGAATCTCTCTTGCCCATCTGGCGACTGTCCGATATTCCCATGGCCTTCACCCATAAGCATTATTCCCATAACCGTGCACCAATTCCCTGTAACATTCTCCGATATTTCTCCCACAGAGAACGTCTTGAAGTATGTGAGCTGCTCGAAACATGTTACATTCATCTCGCACGGCGGTAGTCGGAAATTGATTTCACGTCGCTCTCTGGGTTCACAGAGACACTCACTCAGCAATTTGTGGATGTAAACACACCCTACTGTAGCACTTTTTTCACGTTTCAAATGAAATTGTGTGGTCCGATAACATTTTTTTAGAAAAAAAATAGTTGCCATTACTTCTGCCTCAACCCTCGTATATTTCTATATTTTTAATTTTTGAAAATTGGTTCAGTACTGCCAAAAAATGAAACAAATTCAAGTGAATGAAGTCGTAGGCTCCCGCGGCCAGAGTCATGTGCATGATCTTGGCCGTCCGGGTGACGCCGCGTCGAAGGCTGTGTTGCCGACGTTTTGACCATTTTATCATGGTCTTCCTCAAGGCTGAAACCAGCCCTGGCCTCAGGGATGGAGACCAGCTGAGTTTGTTATTTTGCTGTAAACCTGTTTAAAGTCAATGAAATATCCAATGGCTAAAAAGTTTGTAAATCTTCTTCTATAACACGCCGGACTTATGTCACTCATAATGTATCGGTGAATTAGTGAACCAATATATTTGGGATGACAATACAAGTACTAATGGAAATGTCATTCCTTTCTGCTACGTATGCAATTTTTTTTTCATTTCATCCAATGAATAAAATAGTCAGTATTGTTTTCACAAACTTTCACCGTCCATAACATTTAAAAAAATCGTTTTCCTTGCTTTTCATTGCTGTGTCTTCTTAACAGGATAGGCCCTGATGGGATTGTAGATCTCGCGCCAAATAGAGCTAGCCCGTGATGCTTGATTGATGCAGACTCTTGTCGCGAAAGACGTCCTTGAGAGCGGCGTGCGTACTCTCTTAGTCTAAACCAGTGAAAAACTACTGGTTGACAATGACTATTCACTGATGGTGGTAGTTATAACCCTGCCACTGACAATCAGGGAATTGAACTGAATAAATCAGTGAAAATCAGGTCCACTGTTTGAATTAGTGAAAGCTGTAACAACAGCAGCTCGTGAACGACTGAACGATCAGTGAATGATGGTGGCGCGGCACTTTTACCACTGACGAACAGTGAAATGCTGGCGGTTATTATGAAAAGGTTCGCATATTCGCTGATTGTCAGCGAAACTACACAAATCGACTAAAGATATCAGTGACTTCGGCTCTCACTGATTGAATCAGCGACAATTTCACTGATTCTGATTAAGAGAGTAGGGGGGAGCAGGGCCCCGCGAGCAGCGCCGTAGCGACCGCCCCCGCCAGCAGGGGTTGGTCATCCTGAAAGCTGCCCGAGTCTCCCGCGGTGAACCTTCGGCACCGCAACCGCATCGTGGCCGCCTTCGACAGGCGAAAAGCTCAGGCCGCCCTCGCAGGCTCACTCTCTGAATCTGAAACAGTGAAATTGTCACTGATTCAATCAGTGAGAGCCGAAGTCACTGATATCTTCAGTCGAAATGTGTAGTTTTGCTGACAATCAGCGAATATGCGAACCTTTTCATGATGACCGCCAGCATTTCACTGGTCATCAGTGGTAAAAGTGCCGTGCCATCATCGTTCACTGATTGTTCAGTGGTTCACGTGATGCTGTTTCACAGACTTCACTGATTCAGACTGAAGTTTCACTGATTCAAAAAGTGGACCCGATTTTCTCTGATTTTTTTCAGTTCAGTTCACTGATTGTCAGTGGCAGGGTTATAACTGATACCATTAGTGAATAGTCACTGTCAATCAGTCGTTTTTCACTGATTCAGACTGAGAGAGCAGACGACGTGGTGTCGCGTGGAAGTGCGTAACTGTAAATAGATCTTAGTATGAATGTGTGTGAATGAATAAGAACAAAATCAAGAATCTACAACAAGGAGCCACATCAGAAAGAACTAATAACATAATAACTAAACATAAATGTAAATCTCAGGTTGCCGGCCAAAGTGCTGGCTTCATCCATAAGTTAAGTTAGTAATAAGTTAGTTATTAAGACTGCCCCTTTCTTTGCTGCAAAAGTCAACGAGCTGTGGCGAATGTATCGCCTGCATGTCAATCAAAGCTCAGATGGCGTCTCGCACCTCCGCTGCAGCTGGCTCCGGAGTAGTATACAGACGTCCCATCACCTATCTTATGTCAGAAAGTATAACTTTATACACAAAATGCTATCAAAATATGAACATATTGTATTCCTCTTTTTATGATCTATCCATTGCTAGTGAGAAAAATATATGGTTCCATTTAAAAATCAAAGATGATTAAATATCTCGAAAACTAAAAAGCATTTCAAACAATATCTCTCACCAATCGCTTGTCCCATGATTCCACATTCGTGAGCAAAAACAATATTCTGATATCGGGAACCGTTTAGAACTTATAGGGGCGGCCCAGTTGGTGGGACTTCCTGTACGTTCGTGTACGAGAAAGTTATGTAATCCTGCACAAAATCTTTTTTTCAGAATTCGACGGAAACAGGCTTTAAATTTAATATATACATTTCAAATTCGGAGGACGTCTAGTGCGTTTACGTTGATGAGGAATTATTAATTTCCGAGAAAATTGTCTGAACGGTTTAACTAACCTACAATTACCGTTATGGATTACTACAAAATATCAGCTACCACCACGGAAATTACTTGAATTTATTATCCGCTCTCAGGTTGAGCGAATAAAGCATATAATTAAGTAGAATTTTCCTTAATTATAATGACAACAAAAAGTAGACTCTGAATTTTATTTGAGGAAGTTTGGTGCAATCGTTTTTTCGTTTGCCTGAAAACTAACAAGTGAGCGGAAGGGATACGGTGGCTCAATGAGTCAGCGCCTCTGAACGAGACGTTTTGTGGTTCGACTTTTCACCGACTTGTTGCCCGACGGTGGCAGTACTTTCCACATCAGCTACATAACTAGGTCGAATTTAGTCGCTCTCTGGAGAAGAATTCCAACGATCGGCCGCTCTGATCAGTAGTTCTTCGTAGTTTCTCCGATCAAAATCAGGCAAATACCCCAACAAACGGTCTACGGACCTCGCACGATCTTTCATTCCTTTTCTTTGTCCTATCCTTTCCCCTTTCCCTTACACTCGCATGCACTACAGAAGCACACATGTCGGGAAACCGGTCGGAAGCTTAGAGCTTGTCCCGGGTGAGGCGATGCTAGCTGGTAGGAGATACTTGAGACGGAGAAAACCCTGCAAGATCGGCACTCTGCAAGGCGGATCTCGCCATCTAACAAGCGAATTCGGTACCGCCTCCCGCGATAAAATTGAGCACTACACTTACGAACTAATGAACTTAGCAGTTGAGCTCCTCGAATCACTAACAAATCAATCGGGCAGGTGGTGGGGGTGGACAGGTGAGTGCTGGGCAGAGCGGAGCGAGGAAGGGGATACGTGAGTAAAATACGTCGATGGCAAGTCGACGGTTCTTCAACAGACTTGGTGAAATGAAACTCAGAGTGTGAGAACACACTGAGTTTATTGCAGAAGTGAACAAAATACAAGTTATACAAAATGATACAAATTTCTATTATGCAGTCTAAAATGGTTGTGAACGCTTTACAACGATTTCTTACCAACTATATCGACTTCATCCCCACTCCTGTTTCTGGGTACATGGTGGAGGGGGAGACACTTGTTATGATCAGAGACGCGGATACGCTCTGGGTGGCCATTATCACGGGCGGAGGGCAGACTCCGAAGCAAGAGGCTTGATATCACGAGGGCTGTGTCCCGAAGTGATTTTTCATGATTATGTGGGGGTTAAAGGGGCAGGCGTTAGTTATTGGAGCCTTCGACGTTCTATCTGAGTGTTGGACGCGGGGCAAAATTCTGGGATAAAATTTATAAGTATTTATTACGTGCTTAAATGGAAATGCGTTAAAATTATCGGGGTCACGAAAAGACGCCTTTTTCTCTGGTTCCAAGACATCGGTTATCGGGTCTCGTGCTTTAATTAAATTCGTAAGCCCTGCCTTGCTCTGGAGTACATTGCGTAATGCTATGTACAGCCTGTACGCTCTGTACGTGGGGATATAAGTCGTGGCCAGGCGGAGCGCAGCGGGTGGGTGGTCAAGGGGTGAGGGGGGCAGGCGTGGCCGGCGCGCAGCTCGTGATGTACGGCGGGCGCAGGCGGTCGACGCACGCCATCGCGCCCTTAGCGGCCTTTGCGCTAATGAAACCGTTAGCTGGCCCTTCGCCCTTCTTCCCCCGCCTGTCCACGCCTCCCAACGACGCTAGCTTCATCCACGAGACACTCACAGTTCTCTGAATGCCGCTAGCAGTTCCAGGTCTCCGGGATGCTGGATGGACGCTGGCATCACACAAGCGGTATCGTTGACCGCGGATGATCTGAGTTGACATGTTCTGACGAAGGAACAATTTTTTACACCAGCTCATTAGCTGGCGCAAATTCAGTCACTCTCTGAAGGAGAACACTAGCAGTCGTGCCCTCTCATGGGTAGCTTTCCATAATTTGTGTGATTAATACCAAACGTTTGCCGGAGCAGCACCCTAACAAACGGTACTCAGACCGCGCGAGGCCTTCCCTTGCTCGTCAAATTTCCCGCCCCCCCGCTGCAGTTAGACGCACACTTTTACTTACATCATTACGCTATCTTACGTATTATTGCTAAAATTACGCTAATTACGTATTATTGCTAAAATTATTGCTAATCCTTCCAAGAAGACCCCCTACGACATTCAAATTAATGAATAAACCCTTACGAACAAACCTATCGGGACACCATGGTGCTTGTTCACTTGTGACAGTGCCCCGCTGAGGAAAATACTAGCAGGATACAAGGTGGCATATAGGTCGGCAACGGATCTCACTTTCCGACGAGAGGAAAATATCGCCAATGCTAGAGATAAACCTTTCATCATTTACGGGACTAATCTCACTAGTTCACGTACCCGGATAATATAAATACTAGATTTCGTGCGAAATACAAAGAGAATGAAAACTCGTGAATTCGACGGAGGAGCTTGTCAGCTAGTCGAATTCAGCCGCTGTCTGGAGGAGAATTCTAGCGGCCGGCTGCTCTGATCGGTAGTTTTCCGTGGTTTCTCCGATCAACACCAGGCGAATGCCGGAGCAGTACCCTAACAAACGGGCCACGGACCGCGCGCGATCTTTCCTTCCTCTTCCTCGTCTTATCCTCTCTTACACACACACTTGCACTAACATGCACTACACTACCACACATGCCGGGAGACCGGTTGGGAGCTTACAAGCTTGTCCCAGGTGGGGCGGTGCCGCCGCTGGTGGGAGATACCTGGTTGAGGGGGAAAACCGCGCTAGTCGACCGGTAGGTCGGCGCCAGATCTCGCCATCCAGCGGGAAAAAGATCATCGCCACCTCTCGAGAAAAAACACGCACTACACTTACGGGACGAATGACCTAAGACGTTGTCGCGCCCGTAAACACGTATCAATCCATCAATCAAATCGACGGAGGAGTAACGACCAGTGATTTAGTTTCACAAGTGTTGAGACTAACAATGATCCAAATAGAACAATTAAAATCATTGTTTTACATTTGATATCTTGACTACATGAATATTGAAAAATTTTAGTAAGTGACCTCTAACCTTTTGCAAACACTTATTTTACTACCTCACATTCAAAAGAAGAGAAAGTATTGTAGTCGTGCGCTAGAACAAGCCTGTTTTAGAAAAAAATATTATTACCGGGCCCTAATAACAAAAAACTGGATAAATCGTTTTCCTGTATACAGTAAGTTAGCTCTAGCACTTCGTGTAGTGAGAATTCATGATTTAAAGGTCTGCGATATCGAAATATCGACTGACGGCAAAACGTGTGCGTAATCATCGCTAGCGCTTAGGAGAGACTGGGAACATACATCTGTGGGTACCATTGGTGACAAACAATGTGTTTTGCAACAGAAAGGTGGTTTAACATTGTTAACACAAGTGTTACGAAATGGTGCTGAAGACGATGAAGATAAAGGTTTTTTTAGTTTATATATTTAAAGTCGCTATGAAACAGCTTAGGCCCTAAACGACCACTAATATTTACACAATTTTACATTATTTTTGATAGAGTAATGTGAGCATAACAGCACATGACACTGTTGTCTATTTCAAAGTTACTTTTAATTACATACATATTATGTTTTTTTGGTTGACAGTAAACGGATAGAAAAGTGAATTGATCAACTTATATTAGCAATTCAAATCCAACTGATTTTAAAAGTTCACATTCATCCTCCGATCTGGATAAATCAGGTAAGTTGGTGTAATTCCCAGTAATGACCTTTCTCTTGTTAAGTTCAAATACGAAAGAACAAGATGAGATGTTGACACTTCTGCTCCACACCGGGGACATGACTCTGTGTCGGCTTTTCTAATCAGGTGACCATGACTTAGTTTGAAGATAAACATTAACTTGCACGCTTGATCTGCTTTGAACAATTATTCAGGCTTGGATCTTGATTGTAATTGAAATGAGAAGCTTTGCCGACATATGCCGAAAATGATCGAAAAAGAATTTTTCATGTGTCACCCATTGTCACTAAAATCCTCCGTGTACGTTCAGATGAGGAAATGTTTCGTAAACGCCTAAGACCATGACTCCATCTTAACTGAATTTATTGTACTTCCTACATACGAATACTTCCTACAGCTGTACTTCCTACATACATACTTCGTACATATTGTCATATTACGTCGTTTTTTTAAATCGGTAGCCAGTTCTGGGTCATAAGATAAACTCCTTTGTTATTTTATGCCATTTATTATTCCCAACGTTTCGGGAACTCACTTTTTCCCATCACCAGGTGTACTCTAAAATCCAGTTACACATTACTAACATTTATCTGTGACTTTTCTAAGAATGTTCATGTTTAATGTATCTAAAATACTTTTAAAAACATTAATTTGTTCTTTCTGAATTCAATTAGAACATTGCAATTTCATCATTTAATCTCTTTGTGTGGTACAAAATACAACTGTCAGGGTCACCTTTGGGTAGTGTGCATTACATATTCAATGCTATGTTACTGCTTGCTTTCATTTTTAACCGACTTAATCGTCTGATGACAGGCCGTTCTTTCGCAGTCACGTCATATTTTACACTGGCGGAGGTTACATCTGGTGTGTTTCTGGGAATTACTTGCAGAAGTAATATAATTGTAGAAGTAAGAAAAAGTTACGATATATTACATGTTAAAAAAATATTCATTTTTATAGTTGTAGGAAGCCATTGAAAAATATCCAAACTTTTGTAATTTTCGAAAGTTCAGAGTTAAGCGTGAAAATCGGACCTATGCCACTTTTATAAGTGTATTTTACTCTGTTCTTACAAGAAATTTAAAGAACAAATTTGGAGCCGTTTTTGAGAAAATTTTGAAAATGTACGAATTTTGAAAAAGGAAAGTACCTCCAAATTTTGAAGTAAGTTTTTGAAAATCGCGGTGCCTATAGTAGAACCAGATCGACCGGGGAATATTCATTTTGGAAGAAATCGTACTGCTGTTTTAGGCGCTAGTATTGTTCACAGACACCGGACAAACGGACGGACGGACGTTTTTCTTTCAATTGGTTTTTCGGTATGTAGGACGCACAAAACAGATATTCTGGCTACAGCACGTGTTGGAGGATTTTGTTTTCTTAATTTAGCCACTGGTTTATCCACTTTTTCGTTATCAGGGCCCGGCAATGATTTTTTTTCTGCCGAAAATTCGCCGTTTTTTCGCGGAGCATTACATAGCTTTCCCTATATTACGTATATCACTCCGTGTATACGTACGTATACGGGAAAGTAAAATGGATGTAATATGACTACATATATGTATGTATGTGTGTGTGTGTGTAAAAAGTAAAGGTAGTAAACCTTTACCTTTAAACCTTTAGTAAACCTTTAAACTAATTTTAATGAAAACTCTAATATACTTCTTACTACGAATGTGTAAGAAAGAACAACCGCCACCACCACCACCACAACAACCAGGATCACAATTCAGTGGATCAAATTCAATCGAGATTTTCGATACCAAATGGTGACATGGAGAGGTTTGAACCGAGCTCCTGTTGCGTGGTAGCGCATTCAACGCCGGAAGAAGTATGCATTGCGTTATCCTACCGGTTTCCGTGTCCGCGTTCCTTATGTGATCAGCTCTGGGAAAAACCGGTTCACGGCGACTAGTCTCCACTCATCAAGCGTTCAGCTTCTGTCTCGGTTTGTTTCATAATATTCACATCTCAACTCCAGGGAAAATGGGAAACGATCCAAACTCAACAATACGATATTGTCAATAGCCCAAAGAAGGGACTCGCGCGTCTTCAGCACCCCCCTTTCAGGGGTACAGGTCTTCCGAGGGAAGCTTCGCCAGTTTGAGTCCTGGTCGGGGAATATTATTTGTCAAAATTCTCTCTTGTCATAAGAAATAATTGAGAATTATATAAACTTTATTTAAAACCATGTGAAACCATTTGAATCACAAATCATCATATATATTATTAGTGTAAGGCAGTTTCGATTTAGAACTACTACGGATAAATTACGCGACCGATTTCGCTCGGGAAGCATTTTTCTTGAAGCTCTATTTTCATTGTGTCGGCCCTGGGAATAACTTTTTAAATTCTTTTATTATAACAATAAATATTTGCAATAAAATGAGCAGACGGGCAATAAGTGCGATTCGATGGTGATCACTGATTCTCTTCAGAATCGATTCTTGAATCGACGGGAACAGCGGCATGAGAAAGCATGGCCGGCCCGGCCAGAGAGCAGTAGCATTACGCGGCGTGAAGCAAATATGACGTTGCACATGGGGACGAAAACTTATTGTACCGTGGCAGCATGCTTCAATACTTCGTAAATTCAAAGTATGTACGGATGAATTCACTTAGAATTTTATGTTTTGTATTACCAGTTTCACATTATATTTAACCATTTACTATTTCATGTTTTAAAACATTGCAGTTGGTGAATATTTTTCAGCAGCTTGCAAAAGCCACGAAAAATCTATTCGAGCGTGGCAATGAGCTTTGAAATTTGTGAAACCAAAATAGGTAGGAAAGGTACGTATTAATACAATTGGGATTTTATGAGTTATGGGTTTTGTGTGTTACGTTCGCGCCTAACCAAACCTAACATAACCTAATTTCTTCAGTTGTATTTGTACAATTAAATTTGTTTCAACTACGAAACCAAACTAATGTAAATAATTTATTCAAAGGAGTAACTGTGTTTCATTCCTTTCTTATAAAGATAAAAAGTAACTTACTGTATCCTTAAATGTGCTTTTTGCACTATTTCCCCCCTTGATTTACTCTGTTGATTATGTGCATTTATTGCAATATTTTTTTCTTGATTGATTGGTTTTATTGATCTTTATTACATTAACATTTTCAGCTGTTGTCCATGTGAATTGGTTTCATCTACCAAACTTAACTAAAACATGTCTGTGCTGCAATAACGTTATATCCAGTAGTCTTACTATATAACTGAATTGTTATGATGTGTAATTTGTAGATAGATTGGCATGTATTTGTATACTGATATTGATGAATCATTTTCAGCAAAGTGCTAGGCCACTGACAAATTGTTTGTGTGGGAGTGCAGTATAACTTTTTTCAGCATTACATTTTTAAAGAAAAGAAAAATAGTAATTTACTTTACCCATAAGTGCATTTCTTTTAATATTTTCTCTGATCAATACTGAAAATTACTAATAAATTAAAAATATCACAATGCTGTAATATTATTAGTACTAATAATTTGTTAATATACAACTGAATTATTATGGTTGATCATTTGTAGATATATTCTATCTACAATGTAGTATAATTTGTAGAATTTGTATATTGATGTTGATGAATTATTTTTCAGCGACTTGCAAGGTCACTGACTAATTATTTATTTGTTGCTGTTTGTGGAGCTTTGAAATTTGGAAGTTCAAAAGTACGCGTTAATTAATGAATGAAATGATATAAAATTGTGTGTTATGATACAGTATATCATCATTGCTACAGTAACCTTTGACACAAGTTTATTGTTAGGACATAACTGAGTTGATATGATTTGTAATTTGTAGCTACAATGGCATGTAAGAGGCGTTTGACTTTGAAAAGCTAACGTAATAAAAGGAAGAAAGATCAAAACAACAGAAACAGTCCTCCACGCCAAGTTAATGTTGTCAGATGATCAGGGGAAGCAGATGTAGCAGTCTACAAATTAGTATACATAGTACAGCCAAACCATAGTGTGAACAGAAAGGGTATGATGCACCAAACATAGAACATGATGCACCAAAACGATAAAGATGTCCAGAAAGTTTATTTTGAAGAAATGTCTGTATTTTTTGAGTGTTTTAACTAGAGACATTGTGCCTCCGAAAAAGCACAAGGCGGGTTTATTAAGCCAAGCAAAATCTGATATTGTTTCCCCTATTGAGGTTCCTGAACTCCTAGGAAAATTAATTACAAAAAATGATGAAAGATCAAAACATTACTTGAGTAATATTAGAAGTTATTTGTACTAATGTCCTAGCATTTGTCTCTGTGCAAGCAAATCTTTTAACATTTAAAAACCATAGGCCGTACCGTTACGCATTCAAGGGCATATATACCATTCAGTGATAACTGTACATCTCAATAACTGTCAATCCTTTAAAGTATGCCAATCTCTCTTTATTCGAGACTCGGACAATTCTTTACAGTTCAGAATAAATCAAGTTAGTAATAACGACTGCGAAGCAGATTTAATATTATTGATGCACAGGCTTCTCAATGTCAATCCGTATACCCAATTGTTTCAACATAAAGTTGATGTGAAACAAATTTGAAACAAATCTGTTCTCATTCTGTTCCTATTTACCATCTCATTTTTTCTGCGGAATACTTTTGATAAAAGACATTACGATCTATCAACAACTGTAGAAATTGCTTCTGTATTTCTAAGTGACGATAGAGCCCAACAATATTTCTTTCACAATTCATTCTGAAGTATTTGGTCATCGAATAAAAATAATATCTGCTCTCGACTCCGATACTGAACTCATTTCTTATCCATTACTTTTTGTACGTAGAGAATCATTGCGGAATCTTTGGTTGAGTCTTGATACTGTCCATACAACTTTGGTTTGTAATGTTACTCAGTTACAGTACTATTCTTATCGCTTAGCAATAAGAGGTGGTTTCAGCCCTTTGCCCAGTTTTGGAAGACTGTTCCAATAATATGTTGTAGATTCTTACATCAAAATTTTATCAGAAACAAAATAAACAAAGTATTTAGCATCCCTTATAACTCTTTAGGTGCAAAATAATTCTGTATGGTGTTGAATTCCATTATATTCTTAAGAGTTCTCCGAAAATAATAAAATATGATGTGTAGAACAGTAATTGTGAATAGTTAAATAATTGAGTAATGTTTATGTAATATCTTGCATCTTCATGCATTCTGAGAATATTCATTAACACTTCACTTACAATACCAGCATAGGCTCTTTCTTCTCTAGAGGAAACAAACATTTTTCCAGCTTGAAATTGAGTTGTTTCTGTGCCATTTCAGACAATCTCTCTAAATATTAATACCATGCATACATACATTACAATAAAGAGGGAATGATTTAAACAGATTTCAATATCGCGCATGGAACTACAAAATGTATCCCCCCTAAGAACTACATTGTACATTGCAGAGCTAAAAAAGTGTATGACCTGCAATTATCTCAAGTTAGATTTAATTTTATAAAATTAAGAGGAAAAATATTGTTTTGGGAATACTATATTTTAGAGGATAGACAGTCCTGAGAGCTTGGACATTGGATGTGTTATTGTATCAATATAAATTTCAATACTTGCGTTGGTTACGTTCGTACCGGTAAACTGAAATTGAAGTTTTATAATACATTTATTCATGTTTTAAACTGAATGGATTTAAAAAGTGGTTTCACATGGATTTTATTCATAATTGCATAAGTTACGTTTTAACAATGAATACAATTACTTAATGTAGTGGAAAAATAATAATGATTCACGTTCATTCATTACCATATATGTATGGTATATCGTAACAAATTCATTACACGTAAAATTTTAATCACTCAAATAAATATAACTCACGTAAAATTTAATCACTCATATATCTAATATATCAAGAAATTGTTTAAAAACCATATGATAAATGTATTGTCATTGAATTGCAAAGTCATTTTTTAAATTTCGTAAACCTTGCAATCCTTCATCTGAAAAACATGCTTACTTTTGCAAGTTTCTTTTCTTTACCTGATCGCTCACGGAATGGAGAAAAAGGAAACCGCTCATTTAATGAGCGGGTATACCTCTAGTATTGATAATTACGATAAATGTACTGTAAGTGTCCGTCCGTACTGTAAGTGTCCGTACTGTAAGTGTCCAAATTTTTAAATTTCAACAAAATTTCACGTCTCTTCTTGGATTTGTAAAGCGTATTTACCATTGAATCAATTGTTTCTTTATCATGCATTTACCATTTTATAGCTTGGTTCGATTCTTTCATGGCTCTGCTCGACGCATGCGGTTGCTAGTGTGGCGTAGTGGTATAAGTGACGGTTCACTAACTTTAAGTGTCGGATTTCGGGTCTCGGTACGGAAAACGTTTGGTGGTAGAAAACACTTTTGCTGGTTTACGAAGTAGTGGAATAGCATTTGGGTCCATACAGAATCAGTGCGAGAAAGTATGTGCGTTGGAAGCACCACTAGTTTGTTTTATTTGTAACGGATATGTAATATTAGTACTACAATATTGCAGATTGTATCAACTGGCACTTCAGCTTTCTCGTGAAATTCTCTCTTCAGTAAAATAAGCGCAGGAGAATCGAATTTGCAATTTTCGAACGTTCACATATTTTAATAATAATCTGACTTGTTTCATATTTGTAATCCTATTTCGCTTTTCCCTAGGAGAGCATGCTCAGATAAAAATGTTCCCGAGCCATTATATAAGCGTATTTGCTGTATTCGAAAAGAATAACCCAAGCATTTTGAGCCTTTTTTTAAAATTGTGTTTAAAATTGCCTATATTACATACAAAATTATGTGCAAAGTACTAATATTTTCAAACAATTGTACAGAATCTTTCTTAGAGATCTAACTTTGAAGAGCAGATTACATTAAGAAACATTTTTATCTCCAATTTTGCAGTTGTAGGAAGACGCCGAAACAATTTTGGAGTTTTATAATTTTCGAAAATTCTGAGTCGAAAAAAATGTGACATGCGCCATTTTACAAGCGTACTTTGCTCTACCTGAAAAAAAATATATAATTAAGAGCCATTTCTGAGAAAATTTTGAAAATGTTGTTTAGCCTTCCGTAAAGTACTCCCAAGAATCAAATATCCCTTTGGCAGGGCCTTGAGTTCGCCCCGTTGGATAAGAGAATATCAATTTTTGGAAAAAACGTCTGAACGGTTTAGATTCTACTGTACGCACGGGCAAGCCTAAGACCAGATAAATCGACGGGAAATAAACTACACAAACTTGCATAAAAAATAATTGTACCAGTTAAGGGTTAACCCTTTTATAAAAAAAGAAAATAAAAAGAAAACAAAGCAAGTTGGCGATCTCAACCCTTTATTCGACCTCATCTGGATCACCTTGTATACACACCGAAGTGCGTGTTGAGCGACTGTCGGGGCGGTGCTGGCGGCGTGGGCCGACGGGAACAAACGAGGCTCACAGAGCGAGCTCACGCCCCGCGTGCGCGGCTAATGCACTGCCGCCATTCTTCAACCATCCTCTATCTGAGTCGCTGCCAACAAGCTTTACCTCGCCATTACAGTGGGCGCCCGCCACCGCGAGAACTTGTGACAGTTTTAACATTCATATATCCCCGGACGAGGCGCGGCGAGCCGCATATTTCACTGCGCCGAGTTAAAGAAGTAAAAGCCAGAGATAGCGAGATGAAGAAGCAGAAGTTTTTCCTCGTCGTGTTTCTCGCGAGAGATTGCACTCTCGCTTAGGGCTGAATCCAAGGGAGGTCTTAGGGAATTGGAGGTCGGTACGACGCAACGTTGCTAGGAATACAGTTATGTTACATATGTTTATCTAGCTCACTTACCTCACTTTGTCTGAGTATTTATTTCAGATATCTTTAGACACGAAATGGAATGAATTATATCTTCAGAGTATCCCTCTGCTAATTTGTCCTGCTCCGTCCCTCCTCTCTATTCACCATGGCCTCTTCCTTGCTCGGCCCCGCTCGCCCTGCCTCGTTTCTTACGATTATCGTTGCTACCACCATCGTTTCTACGGACCTATGCCCTTTGATACTATATATCTCGTTAGCCGACGTGAAGGTCGATGAAAGATCTCACCATCCAGCCGGGGAAGCTAATTGTCACACCTACGGGAGTAATGACTTGAACAGGTGACGCGCCCGGAATCACTAATCGGTCATCTTGATAAATTAAGTAACAATTTTGACCTTTAATTAGTGAAAGTATAATTGCTCCCTCATAATGAGTGAGTAATATTTTAACAGGAAATTTTAGGAACTTTCTAAAACGTGTAATCTATTTGAGATCATTATCTTTTCCGTTTTACAGATTACAGCAAAAACTTAAAAACTCATTTTGCTAGAAAGTGAACGATATTATGATTTCACTGAATTGTATGTAGACAATAATTTCTGTTTTGAAACTCTTAAGGGCAAAACTTTATTCTCAGAATAAAACTCTAGTTTATTAAAAGAACACATTATTTTGCTATAGTAGCAAATCAAGATCAGAAAAAGAATTAGCCTAAATTATGGCCAACAAAATATTTCCTTTAAATGAAAATACCATCACAGTCGGTTTCGCTGTTTCCGAGATTATACTTGCCCCAACAAAGAGACAAAACGTGTAAATATAGTATTTTATATGGTGTAAATAACCTTACCAACTTACAAAAAAGAAGTCATTTTGAAATCTTCGACACTTTTATTAATATAGAATATTCCACCATGCCATCCACCAGACTATCCGTCCTACCATCCGATCTACTATCCGTCTTACCACCCAATCAAACACCCTTCGGATCGTCTCTCTGCCCACCCGTCCGCCCATCGCCCCGACCACCTGTCCGACCACTCATCCCACCATCCGTCCGATCACCTGTCCGATTACCCGTCCAACCAACTGTCCAACGTTTCTGTCGGAGTGTTCGCGAACTGTGCTATGCTCTAAGGATATTTCCAGGTACGACAACTGTTATTTGGTCTTTGTATTTTTCTTCTTTGCACATGTTCAGCTAGCTTGTAGCTTGCTTTTTTGTACGATTTTGTATTTTGTAAATACTTTTTTCTACTCCCATTGTATAATGCTGTCATTTGATGGCTGCAATATAATGATAGTCATTTCGATACAGTTTTCATTATGATACAGGTTCTTGACCAATCACAGAGAAGTTTACAAACCAAGTATTGACACTTAATCATTGATAATCGTTTTAGCAAATGATTCGTTCGATTGTGAACATGAAAATTGTTTTTTATATTATATTATGCTTAAAAGTTTTAATTTCTTTTATTATAATATTTTTTCGTGGTGTTTTATTTAAAATAAAGTTTATCGTAATTTCACTTTGATCCTATTTGACTAGCACAGTATTCCCTAGCAGGCGGACAGGTAACCACAGCCACCAGCGGCAGCATGCGAGGGTAGATTTAGGTAGCTGTCCACTAGATGGCCTTGGCTGAATCAACTACTACGAAAATACGAAACTACGAAACTACTACTACGAAACTCGCTCGTTCCTCGCTCATATCGTAATATCACACCGTGTATTAATACCCATCATTACATCATCGTTTCATAATGTACTATTAAAATAAACTCTAGTTATGTGTTATTCCCTCTTATTTCGGAGCATAATATGTTGAGTCGGGCGCTTAGTGCAAGTCGCGCCAAATCCCGAGGGGCGTTGTCGTGCGCCTCCTGCGTTGCTGCCGTGAGGCCGTCCGGGCGGCCACGCGCCTCGCGCCGCCCTTTCGCCGCTCGGTCTTAATTAGGCGGCGCGTGCGGGGCGCGTGCGCGCGGTCACGAGCGTGCGAGCCGATGGCGCGCGCGACAGCGTGATGGATGGCCACGCTCCCCAGGCGCCCCACACACAACCCCTGCAGCCCGCGCCCTACTCACACCGTCATCGCCACCTCCCCCAGGTGGGATCGTCTCCGGCAGGTCCTGCTTCAGCTGCCCAACACCCAGTTCTACTCCGGTTTCTTATCCTGTCCCCCGTCTTCTAGGTCGGGTCGCTCCCCCAGCTGCTATCCCTGTCCGCCATTCTGCATTCCCAACCCATCTCTTAACCGTTCCCCCGTTCCTACACATCCAGGTGGGGTTGCCCTCCAGCTCCCGCCCTCTATTCCCCCATTTGCATCCCCATCTCCTAACCCAAACCTCGGTATTCAATTAGGTGTTGCTCACTATCCTGCCCTTTCTTATATGTCTAATTCCAATCTCTATTTCCTACTCCTCTCCCGTCATCCAGGAGAGGTCTCATCTAGCCAATACCCCAGCCCCCTTCGCTCCATTTCTGGCCCCATCACCTACAGATTGCCCGACGTTCTGTGTTCTCATCTCTGTATCCTGCTCCATTGATTGATTGATTGTTAGTGATTCCGGACGCGTCAACTACTTTGGTCATTAGTCCCGTGAGTGTATTGCTTGCTTTTTCATCGGGAGGTGGCGGTTATTTTCCCCGCTGGACGGTGAGATCCGACGCCGACCTACCGTCGACTAGCGGAGTTTTCCCCAACAAGGTACCTCCCACTAGCTGGGCACCGCCCCACCCGGACCAGCTCTAAGCTCCCGACCGGTCTCCTGGCGTCTCTCAGCCATTAAGTCAGTTGAAGTAGAGATTTCCGATTATATTTCAGATAAAATCCACTCTGACATTCTTATTCACCTGGATTAGAGTGAAAGACTTTCCAGAAACGAAATGACCCTATCTGGGGAAGAATATAGGCAAGAGTGTGTCGATGGAGAGAACTGCGTAAAGACGGAGCTTGCTTAAAACAAACCGGGGGATCCGAGTTCATTGGATAAAAAAATCAGAAGACAAGGAAGAGGAAAACAAATCAGTGAATTAAATTTTTAATTGCAATTAGATGACGAATATACAAGTATTACTGTATTACTATTTTTATCAGTTAAATATAGGAAGAAAGCACATCGTACTGCGTCTTGACAAATTCAATAATATTAAAAATGTTATCATCTACACACTCTGCGTCAGTTTTGTCCAACCGGCAAAAATCCAGTATGCTCAAGAACATGTTTGTGTAGATATGCGTATGGAAAATATTTTGTTTAATAAAACTAGAATGTATATTACTTAAGATTTTGTATTAAATAGTACTATCAATCATTTTCTTTCATAGCACTAAAATCCTTCTTACTTAAGATTTTATTAAATAATCCTGTGCAGTGAACTTTTAAGGTAATGTAGGAACTATTGTTATCGTATTGATTGTTATTGACTGTTATGCTTCAATAAGTTTCTAGAATTCTCAATTATTTCTTGTGACAACAGAGACTTTTGACAAATAATATTCCCCGACTAGGGCTCGAAACAGAAACTTCCCTCAAAAGAGCTGTGCCAACGCTCGCCGAATAACGAAAGCGACCACAATAGCTATGCATGATATTAATACTTGTATAATAGTAATAAGTATATAGTGGTTTCAATTCTCGCATTAGGAAGCCGAAAAATCCAGAGAATGTAAAAAATGTCCTTTGGGCGCTCAAAGAAGGTATCTGGGAAGATCATCATTCTTAACGGAAAAAATAGTTCAATTTAGAGATCAGAAAACTACTTTCTGCGAAAATGTATGTGCCATTCTATAGCACCGCTAGATTTTCTAAATTTAACAACAGGTTTTATCCACTTTTTCGTTACCGGGCCCTAGCTATAAGAGGTTTCCTCGCAAAAATTCCCCGTTTTCGGCCTCACGATTACATAACTTTCTCTTCTTACGAAGTATTCGTAAGGCGAGAAAGTAATAATAATTTCTGGACCGTCAGAGGTATGTAATTTGATCGCGTGCATTGTGGTTAAATTGTATTTCCATTTAATGTTGAAAAACTCATAATTTTACTTAAATCGGTTTCTACAAATACACACAAGACGACTGATATGACAAGACACACATTTCAGAAATCGAATAACAGTTAAAAAATGTTTAAATGATGCAATTTGTGAAAACAAAAACAAGTCCTCTATATTTATCTGCATAGATTCTATTAGTGAACAGAAGTAGTAAAAATGGTTTTTAATAAAGTTTCTATAGATTTTTTTCTGCAACTACACATTCATCAAATTAAAATCCCTGTCTCGGATTCGAACCTGACATCTTTCGAAGCGAAGCGCGCAGACCCAGAGCGCCTTAACCAGCGTGGCCGTTGGAGCGAGTGGCGAAGTGGAGACTTCTATATCAGTCAAAACGTAATTGTATCAGCTCCATCATTAGGAAGCCGGTAATTGTCAGCATGCGTAAAACATGTCTTTTGGGTGACAAAGAAAAGCAGCGGTGAAGGGCTTACTCCAAATTCTATTTCGGACGAACGACATCAGAAAAATAACTACTGCGAGAAAGTGTGTGCCTTTCTATAGCACCACTATTTTCTTTATTTACCGTCCCTTATTACACACGTGGAGAAAATTTAAAGAAAAAATTTGAAGCGGTCTTTGAGAAAATTTTTTTTGTAAATTTGAAATAAAGATTACGCAAAAATGACTCGTTTTTTTTCAGAAAATTCTCATCATCTTCCTTTACGGATTAGGCATATTGCCTATTCCAGCCTCTTTCCATCTCATTCTTGGCCTTCCAATGTTTCTTTTTCCTCGCAGCTTATGATTCAGGGCATGCACTGGAAGTCATCTTGCGGCATATTTCCAATATGTGTCACCCATTGCTGTTTGTACTTCTTAATATTGTCATGTACTGTTTCTTTCCGCCCTCGTTTTTCTCTTATTTTCTCACTTTTTATTTGGTCTCTTAATGTACAGCCCTTTACTCCTCTCAGAAATCTCATTTCTGCTGATTCAATCCTCCGACAATTTTCTTGTTTTTGAACCCAAGTTTCACATCCATACAGTAAAACTGGGAGGGCCATTATATCATAAAATTTTAACAGGATTTTTTTTTTCGTGCTTCATTTTTAAATGTTCTATGTATGGTGCCACATACTGCTTGAAACTTATAGATCTTGCTGGTGATATCCCTATCTCTTCCATATATAATTTCGCACCCTAGGTAGTTAAAACGTGTCACTTGTTCTAAAACCATATTTTGAAGCACAATAGTTTTCCTTATCTATTCTTTTCCTTTAAAATCCATTACTTTTTTAACTGATACTATCAGATTGTACTCCTTTAAAATTTGCTCAACTGGGTAAATAGAAATTTGCAAATTATCTTCGTTTTCCTGCAGGATTACCTGGTCGTCAGCATATAAAACAGTATTTAAAAATGTATTTTTGCCCAGGTGTATTTCTGAGGCACCGTGTTTCTTCCACCTTTTAATTATATATCCCAGATATATGTTAAAGATTGTTGGCAAAAGACTGTCACCCTGCCTTACTCCTTTATTTATAATTCTCTTTCCAGAAACATACCCATTGTATTTTACTGCGATATTAGTATTATCATACATACTTTTCACCACTTTTACTAGATGACTTGGATATCCTTCTTCTTTCATAATGCTCCATAATTTGCATCTATTGACATTATCAAAAGCCTTTTCAATATCCACGAAGGCTAAGTGTGTCATTTCGTTTCTCAATTATTTGTTTTAATGTAAATATGTCATCTTTTGTTGAACGACCTTTTCTAAACGCCTGTTGCTCCTGGGGAAGAGTGCAGTCTGCAATTGGAGCTATTCTGTAATTCACAATTTTTTGCATATAATTTGTAGCATGAGTTAAGTAGGCAAATACCCCTATAGTCGTGACATTTACTCCGATCCCCCTTTTTAAAAACATGGGATAATTAACGAATTTAACCATTCATCTGGTATTGTACATCTTTGCCAGCATTCATTCATTAGTTGGAGCAGTCGGAATTTCAGTAACATACCTCCATATTTCATTAATTCTATGTTAGCCCCATCAGGACCACAGGATTTACTATTCTTGGGACTTTAATGCATTATCAAGCCCCTTCATATCTAACATATACATATATTTTTTTTTGTTCCTTTTTCTTCAACCGGTAAATGCATTTCTTCAAACCCACTCCATAATTTTACAAAGTATTCCAACCATTCTTTCCCGGAAATAATATTCAATCTTGCTGTATCAGTTTCTTCTAAATTCATTGCTTTTAACGCTTTATAGGCTATACTTTGCCTTCCAAATACATCATGTTCTAACATATTCACATATCTATCCCAATATTCTTGAGGGGCTTGTCTCAATAATTATTTAGCTTCATTTCTTTTTTAGTTGTAGATCTGTTTAGTCTGCTCATTTCTGCTTTGGGTATGCTACCTTCTTTTCTTGCACAGCCTCTGCAATTGTATCGTTTTCATATTTTCAAAGTTTTCCCTTTTCGACTAATTTTTCGAGTGCCTAATGCCACATATGCTGCTCTTCTTATCGATTCTTTAATGTTCCTCCATTCTTCATTTAGATTTTCAGATGTGTCGATGTTGCTCAAGAACTTATTCAACCGATTCTGATACAACTAACTCTGATAAAAATTCTACATAACCCTTTTAAGGATCTAATTTTGTACAAGAGACTTTTTCTGAAGTAAAAATCGCTATCTACAATTTTGTAGTTTTAAAAATATTTTTTTGCGATTTTCGGAAAACCAAGTATTTTCCGGAAGTAGGACTAAAATAATATTTTTTATCGTCCCTCATTACATAAGTGAAGAAAAATTAAAGAGAAATTTTAGCAGTTTTTCAGAAATTTTATTGTAAATATGAAACACAATTTACGCGAAAACAATGCGTTTTTCCAAAAATTGTACGTAGCCTTATTTAAAGTGTTAATTGTGTACAACCGACTTTGTCTGAGGCAAAAATCTTTATTGAAGTGCATCGGAAAAGCCCTCAATATTCGTGCACTTCAGTACGTAATTTGGCGTGAAAAATAGTACGTATAAATATGGAAAAATTATATATATTTAATTGAAGAATAGAGAAAATAGTTTTATTAATAAATTATCACGAAAAATAATATAAAGAAATAGGAACATTGTTAACCAGAAGAGATTAGTCATTTATTGATGGATTAGCAATAACATAGGGATTAAAACACGAGAAGGACTACGGGACAAGAATAGAAACAAGGAGCATTTGAAAAAAAGAACGAGGTAGAACATTTTGGAATTTTTACAACACTTCGTGTCAGGATCTGGTAGCGATGGGATGTAGGATTGTGTACTCGGAAGTTATAGTTTCTTGAGACTCGCGCCTGATAGAATCGAGATGTACGAACTGTAATCGTCATCTTTGATGATTAATTTGAGATTGGAAGTCGGTGTAAGAATTATATAGTTAAATTTTAGTAATATCGGGATTTTTAGTAGTATCGGGATCATAGCAAGTGTGGATCATAGGAAGTGCGGACATCGGAATCCAGAAGAAAATATGGTGCTGTGAAGCTGGACTGTTATTCAACTGCCAAGTGTGCTGACGCCAAATGGACAAGGAAGTATTTCCGCGAAATCCCGAATTCGAGAAAGACATAAACCAGCTAAATTTTGATGTACAAGCCCCAAGAATAATTAAAATTTTGATTAAATCAATAATTAAAATTTAAAACTGTAACATCTAGTTGATGGCCATCATTAGGGAAAATTAATTGTCAAGTAAATAATATGATAATGCATGTAAGAGATTGATTAAAAATTTCTAAGAATAAAAAGAGACGTACGACACTTCATGTCGTTACGTGAATATATAAATTTTCGTTTCATTACATAGAAATTAGGTATTCTCAAAATTATTCCCTTTCTATTATTGGTAATCAAAGCGTAAGTATAAGATCCATCGACCGAGTCCTCGTAGAGCGGTATTTTCAGCCCACGACAAATGCAGAGAGTAAGTATTCTTATTTTTCAGGAGCATCCATTTGACATGGTGTCGAGCTAGCCACCCACATGTACCACGACCACGTTACGTTTCCATTTAAGATTACATAAATTGATAAGATATTACTTAGAAAGTACCTCAGTTTAAGCGGGAGGGAATCACATTATCTCAATTTTGCAGTTTTTAAATAGTTTTTTGCAATTTTTGAAAAATTCGGGATATCAACGAAAATGATACCTACATCATTCCCTTAAACGTCCTTCGCACTAAACAACAACAAAATTTAATCAAAAAATTTGGAGCCATTTTCTTTTAACTTTGAATATCTACGACGGGCTTCATGTAAAGTAACTCCAAAAGTAAAATATCAGTTTCAAATTTCAGAAGCCTTGACAACAGTAAAAATGATTGGGGAATATCAATTTTGAAGAAAATCGGCTGAACAGTTTAGACGCTAGCGTTGACTACAGACGGACAGACGGACGGACGTTTTGCTGTCAGTCGATTTTACAGCATCAAGAGGCAACAAAACATGGATTTTGACTATACCACGAGGTAGGGGACTTTTTTTCCTAAATTTAGTAACAGGTTTTGTCCACTTGTTCCTCACCAGACTCTAGCTATAAGAGTTTTTCTGGCGAAAACTATCCATTATCCGGCGCACGATTACATAACTTTCTCTTCTTACAAAGTATTCGCAAGGCAAGAAAGTAAAACTTAGAACCTTCACAGTATGGATTATTTCTATGAAAACTTTGGTTGGCTTAAAGCGACTTGATATGCATTGTTCTAATTTTAAAATGTTCAGGAAGTCTTAGTGACTTAACTGAATTTGAATTTTTTCTCTAATTTTTTTATTTACCGTACTCTCTGATTTGTACGCTAATGAGTTGTAAATACAATATGAATGAGCAAAGTAAAATATTAAGAGAATATACTGACTGGAGTACAGTTACGAGTACATTATTCATTACTAGATTCTATGCACATTGTATTAAGTCGTGGTATACAGCTTTTTTTTTATCAATTTCCTTTAAAATATTAAATCCAAATATTGAATTATTTGCCGAAAATAAGTTATGACCGACTTTTCCATCTTACGCTTTCGCTCCCATTTTTTTATTTATTTATATTGAAATGCTAATAATATTAGAGGTAGTCCGGTCATGAGAAAATTTTTATTGAGCGGGTTCGATTGGCCTCCTATACAGGATCTTGGCGGTGTAATATTTACGTACGCAGTTATTGATGTCGGGATCGGGACTTCTCCTCACTATTACGAATAAATATATTAATAATATTAATAAAAATCCTATAACAAAGACGCATCTTATCTTCAATCTGAAGTTGATGTTGACGTTGAACTTGTGTAAACAGTGGAAGATGATCACGAATTCTCGGAAGAGAAAATCTTCCAAGCAATTAAGAACAGGGCACACTGGAAATCCCCCGGGATGGATAAGATCCAGATTTACTGGATTAAGAAATTAACAGCAATACATTCTCATCTAGCAAAGGCTGTTAATAAAATTTTAGAAAATCCAAAGGAACTCGCGGAATAGCTCACACGCGGCATCACGTATCTGCTACCCAAAGCGGGAGACAGCTCTTTGGCGAAGAACTGCAGGCCAATCACATCGTCTCTCAGTCATAATTGGAGCCATAGCTGACAAAATGTACAGACACCTCGAGAAGAACCACCTGATGCCAGTTGAACAAAAAGTATGTCGTAAAGGTTCTTATGGCTGTAAGGAAATCTTGCTACTGAATAAAGTCATCTTGAATGATGTAAAGAAACGAAAACGTAATTTGAGCATGGCTTGGATTGACTATCGAAAGGCCTTTGATAGTGTACCTCACGAATGGATTTTGAAGACCCTGGAGATCTATCGATTTCATCCTAGACTTATTGAGTTTGCAAGGCTAATATGAAGTCGTGGAGTACCAGGTTACTAATATACTGCGGAATGGAATAAGTAGAAACCAGAAGTATTCAGATTAAAAGGGGTATTTTTCAAGAAGATTCATTATCCCCTCTTCTGTTTTGCATTAGTTTGATCCCACTATCTAGACAGTTGTCACAAGCTGACTTTAGTTACAAACCCCATGGTGATGAAAGGCCAGTATCACATTTGTTTTACATGGATGATCTGAAAGTGTTTATTAAGAATGAAGCCATTCTCTTCCAAATGCTGGCTGTCATGAGTGACTTTGGCAATGACATCTGCATGAAGTTTGGTCTTGACAAGTGTGCAAAAATCAATTTAAAAAGAGGCAAACAGACAACGTCAGAGAGCATTGAAGTTGATACTCACACTGTGATTCAAGATCTTGAGCCAGGTAAAGCTTACAAATATCTAGGCATTGAAGAATGTGAGATCATCTCGAACGAAACAATGAAAGAAAGAATTTGCAAGGAGTATTACAGAAGAGTGAGACTTGTCCTGCAATCTGCTCTGAACTCGAGGAATATAATATCTCCAATTGGTAGTCGGGCGGTACCTGTAGTCGTTACAGTTCCGGACTAGTGGACTGGACTGACCAAGAAATTCGCATCATGGATCGAAAAACTAGGAAACTGCTAACAATGCATCATGTCGCCCACCCCCAAGATGATGCATATACACTTTATGTGTCATGCAAGGAAGGAGGAAGAGGCCTCAAAGACATCCAAGCCTCCTGGCACAATGCAATAGTTGGAATGGGAAAGTATGTAGTCAAGATGATCCTCTAATGAAGCAAGTCATGAAATCTGACCGAAGAATGGAACAGAGACATTGTTAGTGTAGCGAAAAGCATTGAAAGAAAACTATGCAAGATACGTCGAATAACACACACACTGAACTTCTGGTACTACTAAACATGAAATGTGAGACACAAAATATGTTATAAAAGTCGTGGAGAAACATAACACTCCCCGAAAAATATTTGAAACGAATGGACAGAGCACAGATCAATAATGATTAATCATTTATGTGACTTAAAAGGGGAAGAATGAAGGCATAATCGGAAGCACTTGTAGTAGCTGCCCAAGATCAGGCCTTGAGAACACCACATTATGATAAAGCGGTTCTCAAAATTTCCCCAGATGAGAAATACCGCATTTGCCAGGAGCAAGTAGAAACCATTGATCATATTGTCTCAGCTTGTCTAATTCTACCAAAGACCGAATACTTCAAAAGACACGACAGGGTGTGTAGTTACCTCCACTAGCAGATCTGTACTGCCCGCGAAGTTCGAAACACAAGCCCCAAGTGGTACGAACACTCATCAAAACCGGTTACATCGGTTGGACTCTATACAATATTGTATGACCAACAAATTCAAATGGATCGCATGATAGCAGCAAACAAACCGGATATTGTTATCCGGGATTTTGAGAAAAAATTGTGTGTACTTGGAGATGTAGTTCTGCCTTGCGATCAAAATGTAACAAAGGAGCAAAGCAACGTCTTAAATACAAGAGGTTGGCAATCGAGGTCAGTCGAATGTGGGGTGTAAAAGCACAGGTCGTCCCGATAGTTATCGGAGCTCTGGGATTTGTTTCGCAAAATTTGTGTAAGAACTTGGCTAAACTTCCAGGTCATTCAAAGGACTGGGAGTGCAAGAAATAGCTTTATTTGGAACAGCTCACATTTTGCGCAAACTATTGTTAACCCACCGACAATTACTGGATTAGGTAGCTGGTTGCAACCTGGTTGCAATCACTACTCCTTAGGTAGCTGGTTGCAACCTGGAGTAGTAGCCGACTCATAACATCTGTAGTCGTGATATGGAATAATAATAATAATAATAATAATAATAACAACAACAATACTTCAGCAAACATTTGCTACCTAACTTCTGCAAGAACTTATACACAAACAAGTATCCCAGTTGATAAACATAAATCAATATTCAAACCATTAACAAAACATTATTCTTACTCATTGTTACTTTTTTCAACTTATATTTTGTTTATTCCCTCCCTGAATGCATGCATGGCCATGGATTTATTTCAAATATTAAACTAATTCTTATAATTAAACAAAACATGAACTTCCAACATTATCTCATTTTTTTGAACAAAATTTACCATTTTTTACTTTCCTGTTCATGTTGAGCGGCACTCTTGACCGTCGATACCAATTCGTTCCATCTCCATCTGCTATTTAGTCCACATAAAAATGTCCGTGTTTTAAACGCGCCCTTATATTTTCACAGATATTTCCGAAATCCCCAGATAAATCTCTGAAAAAAAATCATTATTAATCTGCAACACTTCCATTCGCGTTCACAGCAATCGCGTTGAAAATTTCCCATTAAGATTTCCGATTTTCACATCCCAACAACGAGATTAACATTCTCACGTACTATCGCCATCGGGTCCAAGCATCATCTCCTCCTTTTTTCATGTTTCGCGCTCGTCATTTGACCCAGCTTCCTGCGCGAGCTAATACCCAAATACGTTCCTTCTTGCTTCAGACGCATCTCATTCGATTCTCAAACACTATCCATTTTTCTGATTGGTTAATTATTTACGAATTTTTTTTCGTCCCCACGGATTTACTCACGGGTCCTTTCGTTAATCAAATTATTACAACAAAATATCACAAAGTGTATATGATGAAATAACTACATCCGCATGTACTCCACCTGAATATAAATATCTCCCCCTTATTGGCATCTCTCGTTAAATTAGATGCCTTTGTTAGCGGTTTTAAATAAGTAGGGTTGTATTTAACGAAAGAGGAAAAATATCATATTATTTTTTTTGCAGGAAACATTTTCATTTTCACTCAACATTTTCTTGCAGGAAAAGTTTAGGGAATTTTTATACAGGCTTATTGTTATCTCTTTGAAGAGTTGTTGGAAGAGTATATTTAAGTTATCCATAATAGTGTGGGAGTAGAATTGTATTTACTATTAAAATATACTATTAATTGACAAAAATAATTTGTATTAGAAATCAATAACCAACTTACAGATTTGAATTTCCAAAGTGCTAAATTTGATGAATCAGGTCACATACAATGATTAGCATTTAATATTGTTAGTAAAATAATTTATTCTTGATAATAAGGGATCTACTTGCTGTAAAATTTACACAGAGAATTACTATCAGAAATTCGGAGCAACAATGTTGATGGATCATCAACGTATGGCTTGGTTCCCACGCTTCAATATAATTTTAGCTAAGAATCAAAAATGATATTATGTTAAATAATATCGAGCAAATTTATTCCTTTTTCAATTATATTAAAAATAATTATTATATGTTATAAACCTAAAATAAATATTAATAAATATATTAAATGTACGCGTATATATGTGTTCTAGTATTGTCACTTCGTTGTATTGCCTGTGATTTTTCATACGTAGTAGTTTTTCTCTTGTGTTTTTTTTCTTTTGTGGTTTAACATGTTAATTTTGGGTTTATTATGTTGCATGTTCAATCCACTATTATGAGAAATATTGGGAATAAAATTAGTCAAATAAAAATATAATACTGAAATTTCATGTTTTCATTTCAGACCAACAGACCTTTCAACATAAATCCGTCTGCAAATTCCAATAATAATTATCCTCCATTAGATAAAATTCATAGAAATAGAAATATTTCTTGAGCATTAAATTCCGAAGGTATTTTTTGATCTGTACATGAGTATATCAGAATAGCTTTTAAATAATTTAAAAATTAAATTATTATAAAATAATTATAATTAAAATAAATTAAAATCAAATAAAAAATTAAAATAAAATTAAACTTAATATGAAATAAAAATAAAGTAAAAATAAATTGAATTAAAAAGACAATTATTGTCTTACAGACAAAAGATTTCTCGGCAGTTCAAAAAGCATGTAAACCTTTAATATCTTATATTTATTCGTTGGGGAAATATTAATCACAGAATACAGTAATATTTGAAGATAATAACTAAGTGATTTACACCTGTATTAAAAATTGTCTCACCATTTTTTATAAAGCAGTATTCTTTAATTTTTATTTTTGTATGCAAATATATCATTTATCTGTACCACACATATTTATTTTTATTTAAATACTAAATAATAGAAATAATAAAGTTAATTCCGTAATGATTATCAAAGAGAAAAGCAATACATGAAATAATAATTGTTGTATTGATTCAATTCACTTTAACCACCTTATATGGCAACTGAATAAACTAATCAATTAACGCGAGAATACATTCAATTTTGACTGTATTGTCAATTTCGTTCGTTCATTTAGTTTCATTTAGCCAGGTGTTTTCGTCCTATTTAGTACACACCAAAGTACTTCCTAATTAGAAAATATCAGCTATTTAGTCGACATGAAAGAAACATTGGAATGGTAAGTTCAATTAATTATTTAATTTCCTCCGAAACAATATATTTTTTTAAGTCGCAAACACAACATGGTTATAAGCGATTATTTCTGTTACAAATACAGTACGTCAGTAGAAAATACGAAATACAACAGTAAAATTTGCAGTCTTCTCACAGTAATAACAATTTAAAACGACAGTGATAATTGGCATGTACCCATTGGACTGTAATGTCCAGAAATATATTAATCACTTTACAAAAATTAATTATTCATTCTTGGTTTTCTTTAGAAAGGAGTATTGATTGATGATTTTATCCAGTAAATTCTCTTTGACTGTTTTATCTGGGACTTTGAAAATGTATTCAAGATTTAGAGGGGTATTGCATTTTGACATGTGGGGCAGATGATTTTTTATTAAATGTAGATGGTTTAATTAGCTGCGCCCTGCGTCGGAAGATTCTACGGGGGAGGCGAATGAATAACAACTATATATAGATTTATAAAGATTCCTAGCTTTACAATTGGTCCAGTCACGTCTCCATATGTTTTGCATTTCTTCTCCAATAAATTCTAAAATTATACATGATAAGTTATGTACATTTGTGGGCATTTGAAGATCGATTAAAGTATTTTGTATTTATTTATTCAAAAAAGTAAAAACTGTTTGTGACGTATGGAGAAGATCATGAAAAAAATGTACATGACCTTAATAAAACAACTCACTATGGAGAACATATTTTATTTGAAGGAAAAATCTCTATCTTCAATTTTGTAGTAGGACGAAGACGCCGAAACTTTTCGGACCTATGCTACCTTAATAGGTATATTTAACTCTATTCTTACAAGAAATTTCAAGAAAATAATTGGAGCCGTTTTTGAGAAAATTTTGAAAATGTCTGGGGGTCTTCATGTAAAGTATCCCCCAAAATTAGTTAATGTTTTTTTAAAATTTCAGAGCTTCGAGTCAGGTCAGCTGGACAGGGCGTTATTCAATTTGGAAAAAATCGAACGCATAGTTAAGGCGCTAGTGTTGTTCACATATACCGGACAGACGGGCGGACACACGGACGGAGAGACGGACGGACAGACGGACGGACGGATGGAAGTTTTGCTTTCAAAACGTTTCAACGTTTTGCTTTTGGTTTTTCGGTTTCAATAACCCACAAAACAGGGGTTCTGGTTTCACCACGAGTTAAAGGATTTTTTTCTTAATTTAGCAACTGGATTTATCCACTTTTTCGTCATCACGGCCCGGCAACGAATTTTTTCTGCCGAAAATTCGCCATTTTTTCGCGCAGCATTACATAACTTCACCTATACTACGTATATTACTTACACTATACTACGTATATTACACCCTTATACTACGTATATCATTACTTTCTAATAATAATTTGTAGTTGGAGGAAGACGCTGAATAAAATTGAAACTTCTGCAATTTTGGAAAATTCAGAGTTAACCAAGAAAATAAGACCTATGCCACCTTAAGTATTATTTATTAGTTTCCCATATACTACGTATATTACTTCGTATAAACGTACGTATACGGGGAAGTAAAAATAAGTCTTATAATTATATTGAAAAAGACTACAAATTAAATAGTTTTAATTTGTTATTGAATTGTACAATATAAAATTGAAAAGCAGCAACACACAAATTTCATACTATCAATATTATCCAATTAAGCGCGACGCATCACTGTTCTGCCAATTTTTTGCAGAGAGTTTAATTATATATCAATTTTTTCCCATTATTTTATTTTTCGAAAAACTTTTATTAAATAATTTTTGAAAAACTCTCGGGGTCCCTTGAACATTGTGCGCTCCGGGCACGGGTCCTTTGGGCCCGTGCGTCAACAGGGCACTGCCGAAGACTTCTTGTCGTCCTAAATCATTAAAAACACTTATATTCAATATTGAAGGTTCGAAATATTTTCAGAGGTTTTAACTCTCGGATGCAATCGTCAATGACCCCTGAAATGCAATGTAATTACAAATTACATTTATGGGTTTCTTTTTCAAACTCTTATTCTGGAATTTAATCATTAATTATTTTTACAATGGGAAATCATCCTTTAATTACATTTTTTTAATATTTAAAAATACTTTTTTCAGAAATTTAAAAACAAATGTGTCCCTAATTAAGCATGCACTATCATCAGTATGATCTTGATTCTGGCGTGAATTAAACAACAAATGTATTAGAAACTTATTTATTTAGCATAAAATATACGAAACATTTATTCTATTATAATTGTGCAAATGTAAGTAGGTGTTCGAAATTCGAAAGCATTTGTTGGAGATACTGTCATAATGTCACGAGCCGGTGCACTTGAATAATGCAAAATATTGTGTCCGCTCATCTTAGCTAAGCAATTTCCACGCCATGGCATATTTGGCATTGTTGGCACAGTGATAGTGTAACACAAGTTCAACCAAACAATGCGATGTGAAAGAATAAAACTCAAACGCAACTAAGACTAAGCGTACACATTTAAACAATGTTGGAGTCATACTAAACAATAATCATGAGATACATTTCATAATATCGTTTTGAAGTGATACCACATTCCACCCTAACAAAAGGGAAGAAATACGAACCAGAAAAATAATTACATATCAGTAATGGAATAAATAAATGGATCAAGTAAGAGTGTCCCCAAAATAGTAACCGCATTCTTTTTGTAAAAAGGCTTCAAATCAGCATTTAAAAATAGTGCAAATTAAAAATATTATATTTTATAATAAATAAGTCTGTGGTAAAAGATGTCACGAAGGCTCAGATCTTCCACAAAAAAAATTGTAGCAGTCGCAACCAGAAAAACAAATGCTGGGATCAGATTGACCCCACGTTTGCATCCGAGGGTTAATGAAAACCAGACAAAATTTGTCATATTATTAAGCAAACACAACTCTATTTCAGGAAAATTAAAATAAGCCTTGCAAATTTCATACAGGCTTCAGACAAAATATCCACAGAATTAAATGCTTTGTTTAAAATTCTCAGGGCATTGCGTTTTTCCAGATATGTCACGAGATATTTATTTTGGGAAAATTCTGTTTGGTGTAGAAGCTAGTGTTGTTCGCAGGCGTAGGAACAGACAGATGCACACGCACAGACAAAAATTTTAAAATTGATTTCGTTACCAGGGACACACAAAACATAGACATCCACTTTTTTGCAGTATTATTTATTTATTTAATTCTATTATTTACACGAGGAAATAAAAAATCAAAATATTTAAAATGAAAAATACTTATTTTATAAACCTATTTCAATTTTCAAAAACCAGAAGGTAGCAAAACAATATAAATTCGTACTGATTACCTTAGAAAATATATTAGGTGATTGATTACATTAAATTACTGATTTGTTAATGCAGTTCGTATCTCATGTACACAGGCTAGCAGTGCACTTCGGAGCAAAAGATCTACATTCAGCTGCCCGACCTCTTCTGCTTGTTCTTAACGCTTTGGGATTGAGTCACCCTCCACCAAAGCACAGCAAACCCTTTTCATCTGCTACAGTACTATCCACATCCAGGTGTGAGTCTGTCATCCAAGATGCAAAGCTCTTCGCCCTCCAACTCGCCGCTGTTTACTTGATGGTGCACGTCAATAGTGCAATATTCAACGATGTAGATTTCGGCCCTTTTGTCAAGATAACCGAGAGCGGCATGTTCATCTCTGAAGGAATAACGATATTTGTCGCCGCGTTCACAAGTAAGAACACACGTCGCCTTGTTCGAAAAGCCTTGACTCGAGATGCAATGGCAATAGACAAGGTCCTACTAGATCATTTCCCGAGGCCACATCCGTACGGTGTCGGAAGTTTATTATTCTACTGTCTCCTTGTGATGTTAATTATATTGCAAGGATGTTCTATGTCTTTTGCAACGTGGTGGATTGAAGCAGCTCATATAGAAAGTTTGCCGTTGTTCTATTTTGCAGTGTTTTGTCGAAACTTTTTATACGTTGTAAGTCTCTTTTACGAATTCTTATTTGTAGGGTGTGTTATATTTTTATGGCAGAAATACAAGTGGATAGACGAGGGTTTAGATTCGCTCTTAAAATTCCAGTCGCCCAAAACAAATCTAGTTTGTCAAAAAGTAAATGAAAATATTGTGAACAGGAGGGATACCTTCATGAAAATTCACCACCTTCGGCAAGTTCACTTTGTGGTAGTCGAATTGTCAGCACTCGTGGTCAAATCTTTCGCTCCGTTGTTGTTGGCAATTGGATTAGGTTTCTTCTTGGGTCTCATGAATGATACGTACGTGTCCTTTACATACATTCTCCAGTCCCTATCCTCCCGAAATCCCAAAGCTCATCCAGCACAGATATCACTGCTCAGCATTTTCAACGGGTTGAGCGTCATCATTCGCTTGTTTGTGCTTTCCGCATGCTGTCACGCCAGTTCCACAAGGGCCACCGGCATCTTGTCGACAATCCGTCGCCTGCAGTTTGCTATGGAAATACGTCCGTTCCAGTGTACCGCAGCACTTCCTAATGCAACGAAGATTGTGTGGGAGCTGAAGCGATTCGTTGAGCAAGTGACAGCCAATCCGTTGAGTTTTTCAGCTTGTGGATTTTTCGTTTATGACTTCAGGTTAATGGTGGCAATCATTTCAGTTGTTGTGACATATTTGGTTATTCTTCTGCAATCTGAGAAGTGTACATGATCTTTGGAACAGTCTTTCTTGTCAAATATAAATGAAATGTACCACTATCAAGACTATTTCACTGAAATGTTTCAGCTCTTAAGAGACAAAATCCCCTTAAACTAGTTTAGAGGAGAATGTACCAACCACTAATTACAAAAAAAAGTATTTACATATTTTAAATAATATTATGAAAATAAATAATGTTACGTTTGCGTGAATTATTATTTACATACCATTCGTTGATACTTCAGTAAAGAACGTTGTTAACACAGCAAATATAGCTTCATATTCAGATTGGGAGAGCTACGAATTGGGTTATGGCTAAACGCACGTTCTGGACAACGCTCGCTCGCTCGATCGATCTCTGGAAGGCACAATGTACCCCTCTTATTAGAAGATACTATGAAGAAATAAGCAATCATTGAATAAAACGTTCACCTTTTTACCTCCTTCTCACGTGAAATCAATCGTCTTTTCTTAATTTGTATTGCACCAAGTTTCACTGGTAACTTAGCTCGGTTCCCGCTTGAAAGCGGTTATTCCTTGAAAAAAAAAACCAGTGGAGGGGCGGCACTAGTATTTTTTTATAATTTTTTGTAAGTCCGACGCGGTACTTTTAAAATGCAAATTCTGAGCTGGTAATAAAGGCCAAAGATTGCTATTAAAAACCAATCTCTCGCCACGGCACCAAATTTGAATCACTTTTGATGCCAATGTGCCAACAAAAGTTTTAAAATATTTTACGATAAAATGTGATTTCACACTTTTCCCAAATATAAATAAACGCTGCTGCTAATAATAATAATAACAATAATAATAATAATAATAATAATAATAATAATAATAATAATAATAATAATAATAATACACACAACGGATTTCAAGATGTCCTGTAGTTTTTTCAATGCGTTCGTTTCTAATTCAATGCTTTGAGTTTTCTAATTGTTTCGCTATTCATTCAGTATATTAAGTCTATTCACAGTGCTCTGTCTTGGGCTTCCGTTCCAGTGTTTCATAAGTTGCCGTTAAATGGTCAAGTGTTTCAATTAATTAGTAACTTACGAAATTGTAAATTTGAATTCATTATATGTTGTATATAATTTTATACTCTTTCATTTAGTTTCAGATTAATATTTAAGAAAAATTGACAGTTGTTAAGTTATCTCGAGATAAAGTGGAATAATTCCTGTTTTTTATGTGTTTTGCTTATTTCACCAAGATTCGCGGTGCTCTCACAACTAAACAGTTAATTGGAGAGGAAATGTAGGTAATTTTATCTTCTCTCATTTCATACAGGTAATTGTTTACGAAAAATGGATTGCTTTAGAGTTATTTTGTTAGAGTTATGTTATTGCTTTAGAGTCAGTTGAGTTATTTTGAAAAAAAACTGAAAAACGTTATTTTTATGCATTTTTTGCGAAAAAATTATTTTTTGGCAAAAGCTCTGTTGAGAAACCTGATATTCGTGTTCGACGATTCAAAAAACATTCAAAAATCAAACCTACACCAAAACTTTCCGCTATATGCCCATTATGAGCACAAACTCACTGGACTAATAGTAGTGGGATAGTTTGGATACTTTCATCTTTGCACAAGCTGTTATGTTCTTGATGTTTGCATATCGGCGGTATACAGTATCGGCAGCGCATAAGCTAATCTGACAGTTCTCTCGCCACGTTCTGCCACCTGCTCTGAAGCAATCAGCTTGCGGGGATTTGTTTACTTTCTTACAGCCAGGGTTCAGCGTTGTCGCTTATCTGACTCACATGAAGTCGCGGAGGTTATAAGGTTCGGTTTTAGAGAAAGTAACGAACGTGATTTCAAGTCGGTGTCATTTCCTGTCAGTCAATGTTAATGTTTTGAGATTTCATTTATCTGTCATATAGGTGCGTAGTAATATGTGGCAATAGTGCACTGAACTGTCGGAGTCGCTTATACCCTGCCGATACTGTAGAGTCAAATGGGAACCCTAGATTTTTGAAATTATCATGTGTTGATGTATTTGTTGATGAACAGAAAAGGATAGCGGGGAATCAAATAATAAACAGATTCACGTTCACTTCAGTAAAAGTAAAGAGATATTTTGCAATATTTGTAATTACTTTGGAAGATAATAAACAATAAGTAAAATCAAATAACTACATTGCATACATTTATTGGAAGAAAATATGTTAGTTTTTAATACTGTTGAATGAGAAACATTTACATTAAACGAGTGGCAAAATGTGCAGTGGTTACAGTTTCCTTCCAGGAACGTCTTATCAGTTATCACATAACTTCCTCCACTGTAATCATTGATATTCCGTCGCAATAAGCAACGCTGTCAGTTAGTGATTTTCATTAGACTTAAAACTACTTCTGTCAGTTGATTTTTCTAGTTGTTAAGTTTGTGCGTTGGTTACTGAGCCATTGTATGAAATGCCATAGTAATTCCGAATAGGATCTGCAGGAACGTATTGCTTTATTGGGAGCCATTTCTATCGTCAGCCATTAGCCCACCGAAGCAGAGCCGGATTCTATTTCTGATAAAATCCATTCTCGTTTTCTTATTCATATGGATAACAGTGGAAGAATTACCCAAAGTAATTTGGTTGGCCCTTCTTCGGAATAATATCGACCATATTGTAAGGATGGAAAGAAGTGTGTACATACGGATCTTGTTGGTGGCAAACCGGATGATGCGAATTCAATTGGGAGCCAATTTAGAAGACAAGAAAAGACGACAAATCAGTGAATACATAAATTCATTCTTAATTGCTAAAGCATGTATAGTTTACTATTTTTCTAGCACAAATAATGTAAGAAATCACTCCACTTACATTTTTGCAAATTAAAAATTATTAGAAAAGTTAGCATCAATACACTACGCACCAGTTTGCCAAGCGACAAAACTACAGATGTACTCAATAATTTGTTTGTGTGTATATGCATTTGTGAAAATATTTTGTTTAATTACACTGAAGTGTTTATTATTTAAGATTTTGTATTATAGTACTGTGCGACGATTTTGTTTCAATAAAATAAAATGCTCATTGTATTTAAGAGTTTATTAAATAATTCTGTGCGGTGAACGTTTAAGGCCATATATATATATATATTATCATATTGTTTTTTATTGATTATGTTGTTGTGATTCTTCGCTAGTGTTTTTCAATGGAGTTGCGCTCTGAAAATTTATCAACTTATTGATCTGTAATCCATTTTCCATCGTGATTTTTTCTAATGTAATTTTAATATAATTTAGAACGATTTTCAAAAAGTTTGCCACACTATTATATGTTTTATGATTTTTACGAGCTACGTGTTAGTTTTAGAAAAGTTGAATAATAGCTCTCACACTCAGGGCATTAAAATATTTTTATATTAAAATACTTTATATTGTATGATGATTTTCTACCTATATATTCATTATTATTGAACATGTAGATTGATATAAGACGATTTGGTAGACAGTGTTCTAATTTTAAAAAGATCAGGAACACTTAATTACTTTACTGAATTTGATTATTTTGGTTGCTTGATGTTTTTATTTACCATGCTCTCTTATCAGTGGCGTAACGTTCGGCACCCCTAGGTCAGCATTGTGGGCGGCCTCGGGGCAAAGAGGGTCTATTTTTGGGCTGAAGGTAAAAGAGGGACTATATTTAGGTTGAAGATAAGAAATATTAATTACTTACTTTTTACTTTCTCTTTTTTTAATAGATACAATATGTAAAGTCTAATATGTACAAGTGAGTTGCGTCATAACAAAAAAGTTGTCATAAAAATATTGGAGTCTCAAAGTTGATAAATTTTACTTTTCTCTAATACTTTGCGATTGTAAAATATGAAAAACAGCGTCTTCCAGAAGAACGATTTTTTTGGCTTAGGTAGCTTATGAAAACGATATTTTTTATTATTTAAGGTACTAACACTACTTGAGTTTGCTATTGCTTTTATAAAGGTGGACCGGATAAAAGGTTTTGCAGGCGGGCCCGCATTCATTCGTTACGCTACTGTCTGTATTTATTAGCAAAATTGTTTGTAAATGAACTGTAAGGTCTATATGAATGAACAAATTAATAAGATACAAGATGTAAATTGATTCTTACTATTATAATGGTTTTTTAAACATTTTTCAATTCCGTTTTGAAATTTTGAACAACCACAATAAATACTTAATTATCTCTTCTAAAAAAACAATAAATACTTCCAAATTTTTGGATACCAATATATTTCTTTTTATTAATATAAGAGAAATTATTTGTGTTAAAATGAATTACCAACTCACTTATTTTTAATTTTCAAAGTTGGTAGCGCATAAGTAGATCAATTAGTTCACATATAATGAGTAACTTTTCATATTCATTGCAAAACAATTTATTCTTTACATTTATACCAGATATAATTGCTGTAAATACATACAAAAATTTACTGCACGAGAAATCCGGAGCAATAAGGTATATGAAACATCATTGTCTAACCTGGCTCACATGCTTCAATTTCATAATTTTTGAAAATCAAAAAATAATGTTATGTTGATATAGTACTGAGCAAATCTACTCATTTTCTTCAATAACAATAAAAATAATTAATTAATTATCATTAATTTGAAATATTATATATATATATATACCAGTGTATTAATAATACGTAAAATATGTGTTATAGTATTATTTCGTTGTTATTTTTAATACATAGTAGTTTTTCTGTAATGCTTTCTTTTCCTTTACTAATTTATTATTTTAATTTTGGGGTTGAAATTGTTCAATAAAAATCTAACTCTCAGTTCTTATGATTTCGTTCCAGTCCGAATCAGATCGGTCTGCCAGATAGCAATAATAATTCTCCTCCATTAGGAAACATACAGAATAGAAATATTTTTTGAACATCAAGGTTCACAATGCATCTTTGATCCGTAAATGGGTATTGGAGCATCTCTTAAGTTGTCTTGCAAACGAAACATTTCTAAATGTTAATATCGGAAAGCTGTGTACCATTCAATGTTTCACTCAGCTGTTCATACATCTAAAGATATAGCACCTAATGTTTAATCTTTGTAAAATTATTATTCACAGTTTGATATAATATTTAAAGAAAATAAATTACTAAGCACTTGTATTGAAATCGTTTTCACACATTTATATTTTAGAAATATATTGTTGTTTTTTTTATTTCTATGTACACATTTGTCTTTTATCTTTATCATACATATATTTTATTTAAGTTCGAAATAATAGAGACAATAAACTTTATTTCCTCAAGCATATCAAGACAGAAAATCAATAGAAGAAATAGTAATTGTTCGTTTCGATTCAATTCACTTTAATCACCTTATATGGCCACTGAATAAACTAATCAATTAACTCCAGCATACCTGACAATATTGATTATATTTTCAATTTTGTTTCGTCCATTTAGAATTTCATTTAGCCTATTGTTTGCGTCCTACTTACACTTACAACATTATAACTACTTCCTTGTTAGAAGATATCAGCTATTTATTCATCATGAAAGAAACATTGGAATGGTAAGTTCAATATATTATTTAATTTCCTCTGAAATAACACGTATTCTGGTGAAGTTTTATTTTGCCTCATTGTATCTTCCTTGATTCCTTTTTATAAAAATATCACTGAATACTTGAGATATTGTAATTCATTTTTTTCAATTCTTGCAACATACTTTGTTTTAAACAAAATTGAAAATCGTTTTTCGGAAGGAACTTATTTTCATAGAACATAGTTGTTGATTCTTAATGGATGTGCAATGTGCACGCAGCAATTTCCAACAATTTATAATGAAGGAACGGCAAGTTTTTTAATACTATCATCCCCTTCTACCCAGCTGCGATTTTTGAAATTATACCACTTATTAATTTTCTCATTTTCTTGATTGACAGAAAGAGCATATTTGTATAAATTTCAATATCTAAAACTAAATTAAAAGTAGTATCTTCATTTCAACAATAAGTTACGAATTCTATCGGTTTCAAATTAAAAGAAATGGTAGTAAAAGGTTATAAATATAAATAAAAAGTAATCCGAAAATGTCATGCAATTGGTTTTCAAATTACTGATAGTTTTTTTCGCATTAGAAACTTCTTTCTGTGAATACAAGTATAACTTATTTAAATTTTTCTTTTTCCATCCTAATATTTGGAAAAATTTGGGCTCAGAGTTAAATCAACAGCGATACCGAAATGCACCTTGTTAACCGAAAATCTTCCTCTAAATTTGCAAAGATTGTATATTGTGCGCATCACAATTAAACAGTATTATAAAACAACTCTTCAACTTTTCTGTGCCTAATCTTACCAGGCTTCACTACGCCGCACTTGATCAGTCGGTCGGGTTTTCGAACTAATAAGTATTGCTTACCCGTTCTGCAATCACTTATTCAATCTGCCATCCGTACGGAGTGGCGAGGAATCTGAAATTTCTGTTAAGAGAACGTCTATGCACGTATTGTACGAATACGAATTGCACGTATTGTAAATAATGATCAGCTTTCTTCAAAAATATCAACTGTGATTTACTTATAAACAACTAGTGGTGCTACAGGTGGCACCAGGTGCAACAGAATGGCAGATTTTGAAAAAGATTCTTCAAAATTTGGGTGTACTTATATGAAGCCCCCGGGAAATTTCAAAATTTTCTCAAAAATGGCTCCAAATTTTTTCTTTAAATTTCTCGTATGAATAGAGTAAAATACACTTATTATCATGGCATAGGTCCGATTTTCACGGATAACTCTGAATTTTCGAAAATTGTGAAAGATTGAATTTTTTCGGCGTCTTTCTCCAACTACAAAATTGAAGATAGAGGTTTTTTCTTCATTTAAAATTTGTTCTGCAAATTGAGTTCTTTCCTAAAAGTCATGTAAATGGCTTTCAAAGTTTTAGTAGTCTTTGGTGCAATATGTGCAATTTTAAAAAATTACAAAACCAAGATTTTCTCAAAAACGGCTCCAAATTTTTTCTTTAAACTTTTGGTAGGGATAGTGGTAAATGTACTCTATCAGATGACATAAAAGCCATATTGCTCTATAGTTTGTTTTTTTCAAAAATTACAAAAATGTAAATTTTTTCACAAGTTTCTCACGTCGATAATATTTACATTAGCGGCGATTTTGTCACATTATTATATTTACGAGTACATGTGCTTTAAATAATGTCAAGTAAAGCATTTTCGAAACACAACCGTTTTCTGTGAAAACTAGCTCAAAATTCCGCATTTTTCAGAAACGCTCAAACGCCATTTTCTCATATATGGCAACAATTTTTTCTTGAAACTTTTGAACGAATATTATGCTAATTATACTCTTTAATATGACGTAAAGTTTATTTGAGTTATTTTTCTTTTTTCAAAAATTATACAAATGTAATTTTTTTAAATATCTGTTACATCTTTAATATGCACATTACCAGCAATTGTAATGATTATTATATTTGTGAGTGTAAGTGCTTCAAATAACTTCAGATAAAGTATTTTGAAAACTCAAACATTTTCTGTGAAAATGAGCTTCAAATTTCGCATTTTTGTAGCGCTAAAACGCAATTCTCATTCACAAGGTCATAACTGTCTTCCTCACCACAAATAAAACCAATGGTTTTTACTATACGCTTCAAGGTTTTGAAAGTTTTGAAAACTGAATGTATCATCACCCACAATCTCTGAAGAACAGGTTTCTTATAGAAATACCAAGACCTACAAAAAATATAATTCATGGTACTTCACATAAAATACTACAAAATACGGCGATCATTGTGTAGATGAATAAAGTTTTATAATAACAAGGTAATTAAACATTGTAAATGATTCTGCACCCAAAATACAATGTTTTTATTGGAAATTCCATCCTTCATAAAATTATCAATATAGAAGCTAGATGAGTCCTTCTAGGGGTCTTTTTAGGTGTAGTCAGATCGTCTTGCTTTTTATGTCTGTAGATAATTCTTTCAATAGACTTTCACACCCGCCTGTAAACAGACAGAAAGTTGAAAAAAGAAAATTGTATTTATTACTATTTATGCATAACTAATGATAATAGTTATAGACAATAAATACTCCAGTAACTCTTTAATTATGAAAATTATACCCGTCAGTTTTATAATATAATATTTAGGAAAATAATAATCTTACCTGTAATATTTTTTTTCAATTTGTGATGTCCAATTAGTATAATTAACAATACGTGTTCCTCTGAGTAACAGTACCCCTTCTTCCATTATTTTCTTCCACAATCCAGAAAATCAATTTAAAATTCCGTTGAAGAGAACTTTGAATTCACTTTAACCTTAAAGACAAAATACTAGAAAAAAACATGTAGTTGGGGTATCCATTATTTTTCAATGATTAGGAAAATTAGTAATAAATATAATAAAATTTATAATAAATATAATACAATAATTTTACACAAAAAATACAAAATCGAAAAAAACTAACCTTTACTACTAAAACTATCTCGATTAACTCCTCTATGATTAGTGAAGAAAACAATTGAAAAATAATAAATAAAAATAAAAAACACGTAGAACTAAATTAATACATCCGACGAAATCGCTAAATGCAGATTTATAAAAATAGCAAACCGCAATATGCGAATCGCTAGCAACAACAGCAAACTGACAGAGCATAATCCACATGAATGGCATGAATGTTGGCGGAATGAATCTACGGAAGTAGTCATTTTTCGTTGCAACTTCAATTTTAAAAAATGTCCCTACCCCGTAGACGTAATATGTGTAGGGTAATGTGTAACGGTTGGCAACGGCATGTGCGAACACAAAACAAAACGAAACTACCCTAAATCGAGTATGAATACATGTTCTCATCCGACAGTGGCATTTTTCAAAGTAGTCACATTAGCTGGTCTTTTTAGCTGGACACAACTATCACCTCTCTTTCACACTAAAAAAGGAGACCATAAATCACAACAAGGTTTCAATAGTTAAACTAAACCTTGATGCCCAAAATGGAAACATTGCTTCGTTAGGCATATGCCTAGTAAGTTCAACAAATATCAACAAGTAACATAAAAATTCCGCTTGTTGAACTATTAAGCTCGAGATTGTTGAGCGGTTTATGTTACAGTGTACGGATAACTGTACGTCTCTGCACATATCTCCTTCTTATAAGGGCATGTAGACTTATTCATACGCGCCGCCTTTTCCCAGCAACCTGCTGCTTCCTGATGTTGTGACAAGATGTTGCGCAATGTGTACTGGAGAAGGGAGGGGGTAAAATGTCCCATCGTTTCCCGCGCTAGCCCTTCCTCGTGCCGGTCCAGAAGAGGGTATTATAAGGGAAGGTGAATAACAAAAACGAAGAAATTAAACGTTTATATTCATGATGATTGCGTTAGGAATATATTCATCACTGTTTTGTTATGCAGTCCGTATCACTTGTACACAGGCTAGCAGTGCACTTCGGAGCAAAAGATCTCCATTCAGCTGCCCGACCTCTTCTGCTGGTACTTAACGCTTTGGGATTGAGTCACCCTCCACCAAAGCACAGCAAACCCTTTTCATCTGCTACAGTACTATCACATCCAGGTGTGAGTCTGTCATCCAAGATGCAAAGCTCTTCGCCCTGCAGCTCGCCGCTGTTTACTTGATGGTGCACGTCAACAGTGCAATTTTCAACGATGTAGATTTCGGCCTTTTGTCAAGATAACGGAGAGCGGCATGTTCATCTCTGAAGGAATAAACGATATTTGTCGCCGCGTTCACAAGTAAGAACACACGTCGCATTGTTCGAAATGCCTTGACTCGAGGACGCAATGGCGATGGACAAGGTCCTACTAGATCATTTCCCGAGGCCACATCCGTACGGTGTCGGAAGTTTATTATTCTACGGTCTCCTTGTGATGTTAATTATAATGCAAATATGTGCTATGACTTTTGCCACATGGTGGATTGAGGCAGCTCATATAGAAAGTTTGCCGTTGTTCTATTTTGCAGTGTTTTGTCGAAACTTTTTATACGTTGTAAATCTTCTTTATGAGTTCTTATTTGTAGGGTGTGTTATATTTTTATGGCAGAAATATAAGTGGATAGACGAGGGTTTAGATTCGCTCTTGAAGTTCCAGTCGCCTAAAACAAACCTAATTTGTCAAAAATTAAATGAAAATATTATGAACAGGAGGGATACCTTCGTAAAAATTCACTACCTTCGGCAAGTTCACTTTGCGGTAGTCGAATTGTCAGCACTCGTGGTCAATTCTTTCGCTCCGTTGTTGTTGGCAAATGGATTAGGTTTCTTCTTGGGTCTCATGAATGATACGTACGTGTCATTTACGTACATTCTCCAGTCCCCTATCCTCCCGAAATCCCAAAGCTCATCAACAGAGGTATCAATGCTCAGCATTTTCAACGGGTTGAGCGTCATCATTCGCTTGTTTGTGCTTTCTGCAAGCTGTCACGCCAGTTCCACAAGGGCCACCACCATCTTGTCGACAATCCGTCGCCTGCAGTTTGCTGTAGAAATACGTCCGTTCCAGTCTACCGCAGCACTTCCTAATGCAACGAGGATTGTGTGGGAGCTGAAACGGTTTGTTGAGCAAGTGACAGCCAATCCGTTGAGTTTTTCAGCTTGTGGATTTTTCGTTTATGACTTCAGGTTGATGGTGACAATCGTTTCAGCTGTTGTGACATATTTGGTTATTCTTCTGCAATCTGAGAAATGTGCATCTCCTTCGCAAAAGTAGTTCATGTCAATATTAATAAAACTTATCACAACTAATGTATTAATTCACTTAAATTGTTCAACTCTTAAGGAGGCAATTTTTTTTCAACTAGTTTAGATAAATAAATAGTACAAACCACTGTTTGCTAATAAAAAATATTTATATGTTCCAATGAATTTTATGTAAATAAATTTGTTATGTTTATGTTAAAGAATGATGTATAACATTCACACATATTTTAATAAAGAAACTTTGAAAATAAGTTTTGATATAAACTGAGTTTCACCTTTTCCCCTTAGATAGAAAATCCCCTTATATAGAAAATAGCTACTAATAATAAAAATAATATAATATAATAATAATAATAACAACAACAACAACTCCACCTAGGGAGTACACGACCTTGCAGTCGGTGGGTGGAGCTTGAGCACCCCCATCAGCCTTAAAGCTCTGTCAGTGGTAACCTAGCTACCGGTAGGGCTTCCCTTCCTGACTAGGTTGAAGGTGATGGGTCCTACGAAGAAGTACTCCATTTTGAGGAGAGTGGGAAGTAAGTAGAGAGAGAAGGGTCATGAACCTTTGGCCTTCCTGTTGTCGGCCCATAGAGGGTACAGGAGAGAAACTAGGTTGGCACACCAGGCCACTGATTAGAGTGGAGGCCCGAACCTTGCATTAGCTAGCGAAGGAGGCTGCCTTCAGTCGTCAGTGAAAATCCCGTAGGATTTATAGTAATGCCGACTGGCGATCGGAGGGACCCTTGCTGGGCCCTGCGGGGGATGCCCCGAGGCCACTGTGGGTCGCAGTAACGGATGGCAGGAAACAACCCGCGGATTAAGTGTGATCTGTGAACTCGGACTTGCGTCCTGCGAACCTTCAATTCAAACCAATGAGCAGAGCAAGAAATGTAATGTATGTTAACGTGCCTTGTTTTACCAAATGTCCCATACCTGCTCAGAAACCGAGCTAATGTCACCTTGTCGACGTCTGGCCATCCCACGGATGTTAGTCCCAGGGACCCAGAGCCGGCAGTAGGTCGAAACCATCGTCAGAGATAGACCCGGGATGAATTAAAGGAGGTGATGTGGTGCTTTTACTATGCAAAAGCAAAAAATGGGGGGCTCAGAAATAGACGTTTTCAAGGTATGGAGAGAGCGGAAACCCAGATATGAGACCTGCCCTAGACTCAAAGAATCTTGCCAGTCAACGACGATATATACTCAGCAGTGGAAAATTCACAGTAGAACAACTTGTTGACATTGAGAGAAATGCGGAGTATGTACTTCGCTCGAACTATCCACAGACGCACATGTAGAACTTGAAAATGATGATCCTGTGGAAGGTTCATTTCTTTCCAGTGAAACACACGTCTGTGGTGAAAATCCATCTGGCAATGAATTACACGATACGGACATGATGCGAATCTCCTTCGGCGCGAGATAGAAAACGTTTCCGTCAACTTCCGTTTGAATCTCACGAACCGTTGAGGAGAATATACGAAAATGCCAAAGCTAAAAGTGTGATAGAAACAGTGAATTCTGACTTAAATGAGGTGATTAGAGACCCCAGGTAGAGATCTAGATATTACTTAAATCAATCACATCATATATGCAACTGGATATCTAGTATCTCAGATAATTTTGGGGCAAGCTAAGAACACCGACGGCCGACAGCAAAACAGAGTAAACAGCTCTTTACCCTCATGGATGACAGAATTGAGAAACGGATAGACGACACCCGGCGCGAATATCACTCTTAGCTGAGGCATCTTCTAAATCAACGCACACATCTAAAGTTCAACGAAAAATATCCAATGTTGAACAAAAATACCAAATTGAAAATGACACCAGCAGGCTAATGGTAGTTGAGAAGCAAAAAGAGAAAATTCAAGCAAGGACTCAACGAATAAGAAGGTACAAACGTAGAATAGATTTCCGTGTACAGAACCGGTTGTTTGAAACAGACGCGAAGAGATTCTATCGCATCTGACTCAAAAACCGAATGGTAAAGCTGTTACTCCTTCAAAAGTTGACGTCGAAGCATTTTGGGCAGGAATCTGGGAGTAGAGTAGATCCTACAACAAAGACGCATCTTGGCTTCAATCTGAAGTTGTTGCTGCCGATGAACTTGTAGAAACAGTGGAAGATGTTCACCAATTCTCGGAATAGGACCTCTTCCAAGCCAATTAAGAACATGGGAAACTGGAAGTCCCCCGGGATTGATAAGATCCAGATTTATTGGATTAAGAAACTAACACCATTACATCCGCATCTAGAAAAGGCTATTAATAAAATTTTAGAAAATCCAAAGGAACTCCAGAATGGCTCACACGCAGCATCTGCTACCCAAAGAGGGAGACAGCTCTTTGGCGAAGAACTACAAGCCAATCACTTGTCTGCCAGTACTGTACAAAGTTATAACTTCAGCTATAGCTTGCAAAATGTACAGACATCTAGAGAAGAATCGTCTAATGCCAGCTGAACAAAAAGGATGTCGTAAAGGTTCTTATGGCTGTAAGGAAATCTTGCTGCTAAATAAAGTCATCTTGAATGATGTAAAGAACGAAAACGTAAGTTGAGCATGGCTAGGATTGACTACCAAAAGCCTTTGATAGTGTACCACACGATTGGATTTTGAAGTCCCTTGAGATCTATCGATTTCATCCCAGACTTATTGAACTTTGCAAGGCTAGCATGAAGTCGTGGAGTACCAGGTTACTAATACAGAGCAGAAAGGAAGCAATAGAAACCAGAAGTATTCCGATCAAGAGGGGTATTTTTCAAGGAGATTCATTATCCCCTCTGCTGTTTTGCATTAGTTTGATCCCACTATCAAGACAGTTGTCGCAAGCTGACTTTGGTTACAAGCTCCATGGTGATGAAAGGCCAGTATCACATTTGTTTCACATGGATGATCTTAAAGTGTTTTCTAAGAATGAAGCGATTCTCTCCCAAATGCTGTCTGTCGTGAATGACTTTAGCAATGACATCTGTATGAAGTTTGGTCTTGAAATGTGCAAAAATCAATTTAAAAGAGGCAAACTGACAACCTCAGAGAGCATTGAAGTTGATATGCACACTGTGATTCAAGATCTTGAGCCAGGTAAAACTTACAAATATCTGGGCATTGAAGAATGTGAAACCATCTCGAATGACAGAATGAAAGAGAGAATTCGTATGGAGTATTATAGGAGAGTGAGACTTGTCCTGCAGTCCGCTCTGAATTCCAGGAATAAAATATCTGCAATAGGTAGTTTGGCGGTGCCTGTAGCCGAATACAGTTTTGGACTAGTGGACTGGACTGAGCAAGAAATTCGCACCATGGATCGAAAAAACCAGAAAACTGCTAACAATGCATCACGTTTCCCACCCTCGAGCTGATATACATAGGCTTTATGTGTCACGTTAGGAAGGAGGAAGAGGCCTCAGACAAATTGAGGCCTCCTGGCACAACGCAATAGTCGGGTTGGGGAAGTATGTAGTCAGCCATCAAGATGACCCTCTAATGAGGCAGGTCATGAAATCTGACCGAAGAATGGGAAACAGAGGCATTGTTAGTGTAGCAAGAAGCATTGCGAAGAAAACTAGGCAAGACCCGTCGAATAACACAGACACTGAACTTCTGATGCTGCTAAACATGAAGTGTGAGACACAAAAAATGTTAAAGAAGTCATGGTGGGACAAACCCCTCCATGGACAATATCTAAAAATAATGGACAAGGTGCAGATCAATAAATATCAATCATTTATGTGGCTTAAAAGGGGAAGAATGAAGCCAGATTCGGAAGCACTTGTATTAGCTGCCCAAGGTCAGGCCTTGAGAACACGACATTATGAAAAAGCAGTTCTCAAAATGTCCCAAGATGGTAAATGCCGCATATGCCAGGAAGACGTAGAAACCATTGATCATATTGTCTCAGCTTGTCCAATCCAAGCAAAGACCGAATACTTCAAAGGACACGACAGGGTGTGTGGCTACCTCCACTGGCAGATCTGTACCGCCCTCGAAGTTCCGAACACATGCCCCAAGTGGTACGAACACTCACCAAAATCGGTGACGTCTGTTGGATTGTGTACAATATTGTACGACCAACAAATTCAAACTGATCGCACGATAGCGGCAAACAAACCGAATATAGTTACCCGGGATTTGGAGAACAATTCGTGTCTACTTGTCGATGTTGCTGTACCTTGCGATCAAAACATCATTACCAAGGAGGCAGAGCAACATCTTATATACAAGAGTTTGTAAATGGAGATCAACCGAATGTGGGGCGTAAAAGCACAGGTCGTCCCGATAGTTATCGGAGCGCTGGGATTTGTTCCCCAAAATTTGTGTAAGAACTTGGTTAAACTTTTAGGTCATTCAAATGACTGGGAAGTGCAAGAAATTGCATTATTTGGAACAGCCCACATTTTGCGCAAAGTATTGTTGAGGCACTGACAGCCACCGGATCTGCTCCTTAGGTAGCTGGTTTGCAACCTGGTGTAGATTTTATCTTCAGCCGACTCATAACATCTTAAGTCGTGATGTAGTAGAATAATAATAATAATAATAATAATAATACAAAGGAAGGCACCGTCCCTAGTTGTTTTTTAATATGTTCATTTCAAATTAATTCCTTTTGTGCTTCTTATTATTTTGCATTGAATCCAGTTTCTTTGTTTTGGTGGATATCAACCCTTTGCCTTTAATAACATGCCGTTATATTGCTCACGTACAATTTCACACATTCTAATCTTTATTGAGTCGAAATTTAATTTCTTTGTTTATAGCATCACCGATCAATGCTATTTACCCAGAGAGGTAATATCGACAGACGTACTTCCGAGGGAAATCAATTAGTTAATTGCATTTTCACTGGCGTCAAAAGTCCACTTCTATGTATTATGGCACAACTTTAATTTCAATAAGCTAATATGTAAAGAGCTTCAATGTCATACATTTTTACTTTTCCGTATACGTACGTATATATGGAGTAATATAGGTAGAATAGGTAAAGGTGTGTTTTGCTGCGCGAAAAAATGGCGAATTTCGCCAGAAAAAAATTCGTTTCCGATCCGTGATAACGAAAAAGTGGATAAATCCAGTTCACAAAACCCTCTAACACGTGATATGTTCAGAATTCCTGTTTTGTAAGTCCTTGATACCTAAAAACAATTTAAAGCAAAACGTTTGTCCGTCCGTCTGTCCGATGTATGTGACCAACACTAGCGCCTAAACTATGCGTACAATTTTTTCCAAATTGAAGAAACCCCTGTCCAAACTCTGAGATTTTGAGTCAAAACTCAGAGATTTTGAAAAACATTCATTAATTTTGGGGGGTACTTTACATAAAGCCCCCCAGACATATTCAAAATTTTCTCAAAAAGGGCTTGTTCGGGCCCACAGCAAATCAAAAATAAATACATTTATTTCATACTATGCAAGGCTGGATGGTTGATCTGTAACCGTCCAGCGCGCGGCCGTTGCGTCGCAGAACACGCCACCAGAAGCCGCCAGCGAATTCTCAGAATCGCGCGTGTGCGCTTCGCTTCCCCCCGCCCGTTGCTCACACACGGACGGAACCTTCCAGAATGTTCTGTCGTCAAATTTAAATGGCAGCTTGTGATAGGCCACAGCCATCTCCTCCCCCTGTGCGCACGAGTGCTGGCGACCTAACGATGTCTCGTCGCTGATCCGCCAAAATTAGTCCCGCAGTAGGCAACGCGAGAGACACACGTGTGCCGGGCTCCATGCTGCAATCGCACATAAATCTTTCTTGTGTAGCCTCGGGCTGTTCTCAGTTCGCACAACATTCAATCAGTTTTCATGACACGAGGCATGCGGTAAGCATCTGTCACTTTGTGTAAAGTGTACACGCGTAATAATTGTTTATTTAATTGCGCAACCTAGGACTGCTTCTGGTTGGTACGTGTGAGGTATTTACCATCATTTGCAGTGTGTAAAGCGCTTGCATCAGACTGCTTGGACAAAGTGCTAGCTAGAAGTGCACTCCATAACTTGGTAACGGAGTAGAGTAAATTAACTACTCACTACTGAATGCTACTGTCGACGTCGAGCTGATTGCTTATCAGGGAATGCCGATGACCATCACACACACATTTTAAACTTCACCTAATCATACATTAAAAGAATTACAATTACAATCAAACCAGTATTAAGAACGTTGAAATACATCGCAAACATTTTTTGTTGCAATGTGGATTTATAAATGTATCAAACGCAGCTCACGCTTGGAAAGAAGTGCGTGTGTAAGCATTCACCGTAAATTATTTCAAACCAATATTTTTCTTTAAAAAAATGTATGGTGAAGGTAAATATTGTATCCACTGAGTGAAGATAGTGTTAGTAAAACCCTATTTCCCCCTCCAGGTATCTTTCCCGGATGAGCACCTCCCCTAGCGGGTCAAACTCGAAGCTTTCGACTGACCTCACATGTGGTGGCAGAGTAGTGCACATGAGTGTAAGGATGTGTAAGGGGTAGGACAGTATAAGGAAGAGACAGAAAAGATAACGCGTGGACCGAGGGCCTTTTGTTAGGGTACTTCTCCAGTATTCGCCTAGTGTTGATCGAAGAAAACAGGGATCAGAGCAGCCGGCCGCTAGAATTCTCCTCCAGACAGTGGCTGAATTCCACCTATGTAGCTAGTGTCTAAAATCTACCTCTACGAGGACTCGATTCCCAAGATCTATCCACCGCAGACGCTGCAGAGACTGCAGCAATAATGGCTCGGTGATAATCTCAGCGATCGGATTTCTTGTTGAGAAAGAACACCACAATAAATACAAATAATAGTTTAGATCTGTTCTTAGACTTCATGCTTGACATATCAAACACTTTTCGAACACAAATGTCACGGTAAAATATGCGTAGCGAAATTTTTAATTACGAGCTGTTTACTGCAAATCAATCTCTATACCGTGTATTTCCGTTATCCCTAGGTCGCGATGTATAAATATACGATCGATGGCAGTCTTATTTAATATTTTAGAGGAGAGGAGCCATGGCAAGGAAAGCATTTGAAATATAACTTTATAAAAAACGTATACTTCTTATATTTAAATTACTTTAAACAAATAGTTGTGTATCATTACTTTCTGTCCATATCCACATACGTCGTCTACTAGCGAGTAAATGATACAGTCCCTCAAAAAAACATTTTCCTCATTGGTTTAAATGCTTACGTAAAATATCACGTTCGGTTTCTAGAACGGCAAATTCTGATATTTGTAATACTCATTCACAAGCAACGTGACATTTCGCATAATCTGGGCTAAAGGGGATTTTGCGACGGGATCACGGGACTGTGGTACGACACAGCCTCGCTGCATCAGTGACGCATGAGAGCGAATTGTCGCGTCGGCCAATTTGCGAACGATACGACCCAATCCATCAACACGCGACAGCGACCGTGCTCTAGTAGTTGGCACGAAATACCTTGGCCTCCACAAGGACACTACACTCAACACGTACACATATAAAATACACAAAGATACAAAAGTTCAACAAACCAAATCCAAAACGCTGCAGTTAAAACCACTTAAAAATAATAATAAACTTTCACTAAATAATGGCATCACTTTATATAAAACCATGACAAGACCTCTCTCCTGTACGCTTATTCAATTCGAACAAAC
>JAHLJT010009355.1:93688339-93732672 GCA_031308135.1 Acheta domesticus
ATATAGTAGTATAGGTTTTTTAATCCACTGCGAGTTTTTTAATGGATACCTACATAGGCCATTTCATGAGGCAAGACATTTTCACTTCAGAAAATTTGCATTTAACCTTTTTCCGCTTTTTTTAGTTCGTAATCGCGCGCATACTGTTGCTATCTGGCTTGTGCTGCACTCTGGCACCATTTTGGATAACTGTCTTTGTTGCCACTGAAATCAAGTTAAACTTGTTGTTTCTCATCATAAATGCAACAGTGAAAGTCTCAAAGACCTAAACTCATCACCCTGAAACCATTCATGTACATTGGTTACAGTTTCTGTAAGATTATGTGTTCCTGTAGTTGTATTTATTTGTTCACTGGAGTTTTATTTCTTATTTATGTATAGATATTGAAATGCGTAACATGCAACCTGAATAAGCTTGTTACTGGAGAGCCGTCAAAGAACGAATACTCCTTCAAGTAAGTTTGAAAAGTATGCAAATTCGCTAACGTTCTTAAGAAATAAATGCAAATGAAAGTATCTAAGCATTGAAAATATAAATGATATTCTGAACCATCTTTAGTGTTCAATATTACAATATCCCGAGAAAAATTTAAATTTAATTAAAAAAGATAGTAAAAATAATGATGATCAGTAATAATATTTGGTGTAATGAAATATTTCGGATATAAACATAGAACACGATGTTCAGCTGTTCGTTATTTGCATTTGGTTGATGTGCTGATTTGATAATTTCTGACAGTGACTGTATAATATAAACTATATTATAGTTACATATAAACTATATATAAAATATACTATAAACATGTAATCGGTGCCAACTAAGTGGCGAATTTGCAATCCGGAATACTAAAAGAGGAACATACAAAAGTATTGGAGTAAAAGCTGCAGTGAAAGATTCACCAAATACTTCAAGCCTTGTATTCAAAATGATTCTTCAATTTCAATGTGCACAAGTGAATCTTTTCGGTATCGTACTACAACTACTACATTGAGATAGATATTTTGTTCTAGAATGAAATCTGTTCTTTAAATACGGATCTGAATTAGTGTCAGGGACAAAAAGTAGCGTATTTCTATGTTTTTCTTTTCAAGGTGCAGTCAGTGGTACAACAGCAATTTGCTATGACCCAAGAACACTGAAATTTTTTCTTGGGTTCATAGCCTTCGTACTTGCCACACTATGCCAAATATGTTTAAAATATTGCAATGTAAATAGAAATTAAAAATTTTAATTATTTGACATTCTACTCAAGATTTAATTTTGTATATATTTTTATCTTTTTAAATAATTTGACTGTAAATGAGCATCATAATCCTTTTAATTAAATTGTTTTATATGACGAGTTTTAATATCATTAAATCATATGTTTATATACTAGTTGTCTATATATCTTGTTTTTGTTTTCTTATTTGGGCCGATTTATTTATAACTTAAACATTAAATGCTGCTGAAGGGCGTAACGTGAAAGAATCGTACAAGCAATTCTTACTCTACAACAAACAGAATCATTTGCTCACCTTACTCACTGGTGTTTTACATCTCTCGCATACAGCGGCACACATTCCTGTTTACTTTCTTTCCTAATACCTACTATGTACTTGCTACGTAGTAAAGCTAAAGTTTTTATTGCTGGCGGCAGAAACCGCATTTTTTTCTGTACATTTGTATTGTGTTGACATTGTATTTAGCCGCGTTTGTTCGAATGAATAAGCGTACAGGAGAGAGTCTTGTCCATGTTTTATATAAAGTGATGCCATATTTAGTGAAAGTTTATTTTATTTTTAAGTGTTTTAACTGGGCAGCGTTTTGGATTTGTTTTTGAACTTTTGTATCTTTGTGTATTTTATATGTGTACGTGTTGAGTGTAGTTGTCCTTGTGGAGCCAAGGTATTTCGTGCAACTACTAGAGCCACGGTCGCTGTCGCGTGTTGATGGATTTGGTCGTATCGTTCGCAATTGGCCGACGCGACCAATTCGCTCTCATGCGTCACTGCATGCAGCGAGGCTGTGTCGTACCACAGTCCCGTGATCCCGTCGCAAAATCCCCTTTAGCCCAGATTATGCGAAATGTCACGTTGCTTGTGAATGAGTATTACAAATATCAGAATTTGCCGTTCTAGAAACCGAACGTGATATTTTACGTAAGCATTTAAACCAATGAGGAAAATGTTTTTTGAGGGACTGTATCATTTACTCGCTAGTAGACGACGTATGTGGATATGGACAGAAAGTAATGATACACAACTATTTGTTAAAGTATTTCAATATACTAAGTATTACGTTTTTTATAAAGTTATATTTCAAATGCTTTTCCTTCCATGGCTCCTCTCCTCTAAAATATTAAATAAGACTGCCATCGATCGTATATTTATACATCGCGACCTAGGGATAACGGAATACACGGTATAGAGATTGATTTGGCAGTAAACATCTCGTAATTAAAATTTCGCTACGCATATTTTACCGTGGACATTGTGTTCGAAAAGTGTTTGATATGTCAGCATGAAGTCTAAGAACGATCTAAACTATTATTTGTATTTATTGTGGTGTTCTTTTCTCAACAAGAAATCCGATCGCTGAGATTATCACCGAGCCATTATTTGCTGCAGTCTCTGCAGCGTCTGCGGTGGATAGATCCTTGGGAATCGAGTCCTCGTAGAGGTAGATTTTAGACACTAGCTACATAGGTGGAATTCAGCCACTGTCTGGAGGAGAATTCTAGCGCCGGCTGCTCTGATCCCTGTTTTCTTCGATCAACACTATCGAATACTGAAGAAGTACCCTAACAAAGGCCCTCGGTCCACGCGTTTATCTTCTTCTCTTCCTTATACTGCCTACCCCTTACACATCCTTACACTCATGTGCACTACTCTGCCACACATGTGAGGTCAGTCGAAAGCTTCGAGTTTGACCCGCTAGGGAGGTGCTCATCCGGAAAGATGACCTGGAGGGGGAAATGGTTTTACTAACACTATCTTCACTCAGTGGATTACAATATTTACCTTCACCATACATTTTTTTAAAGAAAAATATTGGTTTGAAATAATTTACGGTGAATGCTTACACACGCACTTCTTTCCAAGCGTGAGCTGCGTTTGATACATTTATAATCCACCTTGCAACAAAAAATGTTTGCGATGTATTTCAACGTTCTTAATACTGGTTTGATTGTAATTGTAATTCTTTTTAATGTATGATTAGTGAAGTTTAAAATGTGTGTGTGATGGTCATCGGCATTCCTGATAAGCAATCACTCGACGTCGACAGTAGCATTCAGTAGTGAGTAGTTAATTTACTCTACTCGTTACCAAGTTATGGAGTGCACTTCTAGCTAGCACTTTGTCCAAGCAGTCTGATGCAAGCGCTTTACACCTGCAAATGATGGTAAATACCTCACACGTACCACCAGAAGCAGTCCTAGGTTGCGCAATTAAACAAACATTATTACGCGTGTACACTTTACACAAAGTGACAATGCTTAACCGCATGCCTCGTGTCATGAAACTGATTTGAATGTTGTGCGAACTGAGAACAGCCCGAGGCTACACCAAAAGATTGATGTGCGATTGCAGCATGGAGCCCTGCACACGTGTGTCTCTCGCGTTGCCTACTGCGGGACTAATTTTGGCGATCAGCGACAGAGACTCGTTAGGTCGCCAGCACTCGTGCGCACAGGGGGAGTAGATGGCTGTGGCCTATACAAGCTGCCATTTAAATTGACGACAGAACTTCTGGAAGGTTCCGTCCGTGTGTGAGCAACGGCGGGGGGAAGCAAGCGCACACGCGCGATTCTGAGAATTCGCTGGCGGCTTCTGGTGGCGTGTTCTGCGACGCAACGGCCGCGCGCTGGACGGTTACAGATCAACCATCAGCCTTGCATAGTATGAAATAAATGTATTTATTTTTGATTTGCTTGTGGGCCCGAACAAGCCCTTTTTGAGAAATTTTGAATATGTCTGGGGGCTTTATGTAAAGTACCCCCCAAAATTAATGAATGTTTTTCAAAATCTCTGAGTTTTGACTCAAAATCTCAGAGTTTGGACAGGGGTTTCTTCAATTTGGAAAAAATTGTACGCATAGTTTAGCGCTAGTGTTGGTCACATACATCGGACAGACGGACGGACAAACGTTTTGCTTTAAATTGTTTTTAGGTATCAAGGACTTACAAAACAGGAATTCTGAACATATCACGTGTTAGAGGGTTTTGTGAACTGGATTTATCCACTTTTTCGTTATCACGGATCGGAAACGAATTTTTTTCTGGCGAAATTCGCCATTTTTTCGCGCAGCAAAACACACCTTTACCTATTCTACCTATATTACTCCATATATACGTACGTATACGGAAAAGTAAAAATGTATGACATTGAAGCTCTTTACATATTAGCTTATTGAAATTAAAGTTGTGCCATAATACATAGAAGTGGACTTTTGACGCCAGTGAAAATGCAATTAACTAATTGATTTCCCTCGGAAGTACGTCTGTCGATATTACCTCTCTGGGTAAATAGCATTGATCGGTGATGCTATAAACAAAGAAATTAAATTTCGACTCAATAAAGATTAGAATGTGTGAAATTGTACGTGAGCAATATAACGGCATGTTATTAAAGGCAAAGGGTTGATATCCACCAAAACAAAGAAACTGGATTCAATGCAAAATAATAAGAAGCACAAAAGGAATTAATTTGAAATGAACATATTAAAAAACAACTAGGGACGGTGCCTTCCTTTGTATTATTATTATTATTATTATTATTATTCTACTACATCACGACTTAAGATGTTATGAGTCGGCTGAAGATAAAATCTACACCAGGTTGCAAACCAGCTACCTAAGGAGCAGATCCGGTGGCTGTCAGTGCCTCAACAATACTTTGCGCAAAATGTGGGCTGTTCCAAATAATGCAATTTCTTGCACTTCCCAGTCATTTGAATGACCTAAAAGTTTAACCAAGTTCTTACACAAATTTTGGGGAACAAATCCCAGCGCTCCGATAACTATCGGGACGACCTGTGCTTTTACGCCCCACATTCGGTTGATCTCCATTTACAAACTCTTGTATATAAGATGTTGCTCTGCCTCCTTGGTAATGATGTTTTGATCGCAAGGTACAGCAACATCGACAAGTAGACACGAATTGTTCTCCAAATCCCGGGTAACTATATTCGGTTTGTTTGCCGCTATCGTGCGATCAGTTTGAATTTGTTGGTCGTACAATATTGTACACAATCCAACAGACGTCACCGATTTTGGTGAGTGTTCGTACCACTTGGGGCATGTGTTCGGAACTTCGAGGGCGGTACAGATCTGCCAGTGGAGGTAGCCACACACCCTGTCGTGTCCTTTGAAGTATTCGGTCTTTGCTTGGATTGGACAAGCTGAGACAATATGATCAATGGTTTCTACGTCTTCCTGGCATATGCGGCATTTACCATCTTGGGACATTTTGAGAACTGCTTTTTCATAATGTCGTGTTCTCAAGGCCTGACCTTGGGCAGCTAATACAAGTGCTTCCGAATCTGGCTTCATTCTTCCCCTTTTAAGCCACATAAATGATTGATATTTATTGATCTGCACCTTGTCCATTATTTTTAGATATTGTCCATGGAGGGGTTTGTCCCACCATGACTTCTTTAACATTTTTTGTGTCTCACACTTCATGTTTAGCAGCATCAGAAGTTCAGTGTCTGTGTTATTCGACGGGTCTTGCCTAGTTTTCTTCGCAATGCTTCTTGCTACACTAACAATGCCTCTGTTTCCCATTCTTCGGTCAGATTTCATGACCTGCCTCATTAGAGGGTCATCTTGATGGCTGACTACATACTTCCCCAACCCGACTATTGCGTTGTGCCAGGAGGCCTCAATTTGTCTGAGGCCTCTTCCTCCTTCCTAACGTGACACATAAAGCCTATGTATATCAGCTCGAGGGTGGGAAACGTGATGCATTGTTAGCAGTTTTCTGGTTTTTCGATCCATGGTGCGAATTTCTTGCTCAGTCCAGTCCACTAGTCCAAAACTGTATTCGGCTACAGGCACCGCCAAACTACCTATTGCAGATATTTTATTCCTGGAATTCAGAGCGGACTGCAGGACAAGTCTCACTCTCCTATAATACTCCATACGAATTCTCTCTTTCATTCTGTCATTCGAGATGGTTTCACATTCTTCAATGCCCAGATATTTGTAAGTTTTACCTGGCTCAAGATCTTGAATCACAGTGTGCATATCAACTTCAATGCTCTCTGAGGTTGTCAGTTTGCCTCTTTTAAATTGATTTTTGCACATTTCAAGACCAAACTTCATACAGATGTCATTGCTAAGTCATTCACGACAGACAGCATTTGGGAGAGAATCGCTTCATTCTTAGAAAACACTTTAAGATCATCCATGTGAAACAAATGTGATACTGGCCTTTCATCACCATGGAGCTTGTAACCAAAGTCAGCTTGCGACAACTGTCTTGATAGTGGGATCAAACTAATGCAAAACAGCAGAGGGGATAATGAATCTCCTTGAAAAATACCCCTCTTGATCGGAATACTTCTGGTTTCTATTGCTTCCTTTCTGCTCTGTATTAGTAACCTGGTACTCCACGACTTCATGCTAGCCTTGCAAAGTTCAATAAGTCTGGGATGAAATCGATAGATCTCAAGGGACTTCAAAATCCAATCGTGTGGTACACTATCAAAGGCTTTTTTGGTAGTCAATCCTAGCCATGCTCAACTTACGTTTTCGTTTCTTTACATCATTCAAGATGACTTTATTTAGCAGCAAGATTTCCTTACAGCCATAAGACCTTTACGACATCCTTTTTGTTCAGCTGGCATTAGACGATTCTTCTCTAGATGTCTGTACATTTTGCAAGCTATAGCTGAAGTTATAACTTTGTACAGTACTGGCAGACAAGTGATTGGCTTGTAGTTCTTCGCCAAAGAGCTGTCTCCCTCTTTGGGTAGCAGATGCTGCGTGTGAGCCATTCTGGGAGTTCCTTTGGATTTTCTAAAATTTTATTAATAGCCTTTTCTAGATGCGGATGTAATGGTGTTAGTTTCTTAATCCAATAAATCTGGATCTTATCAATCCCGGGGGACTTCAGTTTCCCATGTTCTTAATTGGCTTGGAAGAGGTCCTATTCCGAGAATTGGTGAACATCTTCCACTGTTTCTACAAGTTCATCGGCAGCAACAACTTCAGATTGAAGCCAAGATGCGTCTTTGTTGTAGGATCTACTCTACTCCCCAGATTCCTGCCCAAAATGCTTCGACGTCAACTTTTGAAGGAGTAACAGCTTTACCATTCGGTTTTTGAGTCAGATTGCGATAGAATCTCTTCGCGTCTGTTTCAAACAACGGTTCTGTACACGGAAATCTATTCTACGTTTGTACCTTCTTATTCGTTGAGTCCTTGCTTGAATTTTCTCTTTTTGCTTCTCAACTACCATTAGCCTGCTGGTGTCATTTTCAATTTGGTATTTTTTGTTCAACATTGGATATTTTTCGTTGAACTTTAGATGTGTGCGTTGATTTAGAAGATGCCTCAGCTAAGAGTGATATTTCGCGCCGGGTGTCGTCTATCCGTTTCTCAATTCTGTTCATCCATGAGGGTAAAGAGCTGTTTACTCTGTTTTGCTGTCGGCCGTCGGTGTTCTTAGCTTGCCCCAAAATTATCTGAGATACTAGATATCCAGTTGCATATATGATGTGATTGATTTAAGTAATATCTAGATCTCTACCTGGGGTCTCTATCACCTCATTTAAGTCAGAATTCACTGTTTCTATCACACTTTTAGCTTTGGCATTTTCGTATATTCTCCTCAACGGTTCGTGAGATTCAAACGGAAGTTGACGGAACGTTTTCTATCTCGCGCCGAAGGAGATTTCGCATCATGTCCGTATCGTGTAATTCATTGCCAGATGGATTTTCACCACAGACGTGTGTTTCACTGGAAAGAAATGAACCTTCCACAGGATCATCATTTTCAAGTTCTACATGTGCGTCTTGTGGATAGTTCGAGCGAAGTACATACTCCGCATTTCTCTCAATGTCAACAAGTTGTTCTACTGTGAATTTTCCACTGCTGAGTATATATCGTCGTTGACTGGCAAGATTCTTTGAGTCTAGGGCAGGTCTCATATCTGGGTTCCGCTCTCTCCATACCTTGAAAACGTCTATTTCTGAGCCCCCATTTTTTGCTTTTGCATAGTAAAAGCACCACATCACCTCCTTTAATTCATCCCGGGTCTATCTCTGACGATGGTTTCGACCTACTGCCGGCTCTGGGTCCCTGGGACTAACATCCGTGGGATGGCCAGACGTCGACAAGGTGACATTAGCTCGGTTTCTGAGCAGGTATGGGACATTGGTAAAACAAGGCACGTTAACATACATTACATTTCTTGCTCTGCTCATTGGTTTGAATTGAAGGTTCGCAGGACGCAAGTCCGAGTTCACAGATCACACTTAATCCGCGGGTTGTTTCCTGCCATCCGTTACTGCGACCCACAGTGGCCTCGGGGCATCCCCCGCAGGGCCCAGCAAGGGGTCCCTCCGATCGCCAGTTCGGCATTACTATAAATCCTACGGGATTTTCACTGACGACTGAAGGCAGCCTCCTTCGCTAGCTAATGCAAGGTTCGGGCCTCCACTCTAATCAGTGGCCTGGTGTGCCAACCTAGTTTCTCTCCTGTACCCTCTATGGGCCGACAACAGGAAGGCCAAAGGTTCATGACCCTTCTCTCTCTACTTACTTCCCACTCTCCTCAAAATGGAGTACTTCTTCGTAGGACCCATCACCTTCAACCTAGTCAGGAAGGGAAGCCCTACCGGTAGCTAGGTTACCACTGACAGAGCTTTAAGGCTGATGGGGGTGCTCAAGCTCCACCACCGACTGCAAGGTCGTGTACTCCCTAGGTGGAGTTGTTGTTGTTGTTATTATTATTATTATTATTATATTATTTTTATTATTAGTAGCTATTTTCTATATAAGGGGATTTTCTATCTAAGGGGAAAAGGTGAACTCAGTTTATATCAAAACTTATTTTCAAAGTTTCTTTATTAAAATATGTGTGAATGTTATACATCATTCTTTAACATAAACATAACAAATTTATTTACATAAAATTCATTGGAACATATAAATATTTTTTATTAGCAAACAGTGGTTTGTACTATTTATTTTATCTAAACTAGTTGAAAAAAAATTGCCTCCTTAAGAGTTGAACAATTTAAGTGAATTAATACATTAGTTTTGATAAGTTTTATTAATATTTGACATGAACTACTTTTGCGAAGGAGATGCACATTTCTCAGATTGCAGAAGAATAACCAAATATGTCACAACAGCTGAAACGATTGTCACCATCAACCTGAAGTCATAAACGAAAAATCCACAAGCTGAAAAACTCAACGGATTGGCTGTCACTTGCTCAACAAACCGTTTCAGCTCCCACACAATCCTCGTTGCATTAGGAAGTGCTGCGGTAGACTGGAACGGACGTATTTCTACAGCAAACTGCAGGCGACGGATTGTCGACAAGATGGTGGTGGCCCTTGTGGAACTGGCGTGACAGCTTGCAGAAAGCACAAACAAGCGAATGATGACGCTCAAACCCGTTGAAAATGCTGAGCATTGATACCTCTGTTGGATGAGCTTTGGATTTCGGGAGGATAGGGACTGGAGAATGTACGTAAATGACACGTACGTATCATTCATGAGACCCAAGAAGAAACCTAATCCATTTGCCAACAACAACGGAGCGAAAGAATTGACCACGAGTGCTGACAATTCGACTACCGCAAAGTGAACTTGCCGAAGGTAGTGAATTTTTACGAAGGTATCCCTCCTGTTCATAATATTTTCATTTAATTTTTGACAAATTAGGTTTGTTTTAGGCGACTGGAACTTCAAGAGCGAATCTAAACCCTCGTCTATCCACTTATATTTCTGCCATAAAAATATAACACACCCTACAAATAAGAACTCATAAAGAAGATTTACAACGTATAAAAAGTTTCGACAAAACACTGCAAAATAGAACAACGGCAAACTTTCTATATGAGCTGCCTCAATCCACCATGTGGCAAAAGTCATAGCACATATTTGCATTATAATTAACATCACAAGGAGACCGTAGAATAATAAACTTCCGACACCGTACGGATGTGGCCTCGGGAAATGATCTAGTAGGACCTTGTCCATCGCCATTGCGTCTCGAGTCAAGGCATTTCGAACAATGCGACGTGTGTTCTTACTTGTGAACGCGGCGACAAATATCGTTATTCCTTCAGAGATGAACATGCCGCTCTCCGTTATCTTGACAAAAGGGCCGAAATCTACATCGTTGAAAATTGCACTGTTGACGTGCACCATCAAGTAAACAGCGGCGAGCTGCAGGGCGAAGAGCTTTGCATCTTGGATGACAGACTCACACCTGGATGTGGATAGTACTGTAGCAGATGAAAAGGGTTTGCTGTGCTTTGGTGGAGGGTGACTCAATCCCAAAGCGTTAAGTACCAGCAGAAGAGGTCGGGCAGCTGAATGTAGATCTTTTGCTCCGAAGTGCACTGCTAGCCTGTGTACAAGTGATACGGACTGCATTAACAAAACAGTGATGAATATATTTCCTAACGCAATCATCATGAATATAAACGTTTAATTTCTTCGTTTTTGTTATTCACCTTCCCTTATAATACCCTCTTCTGGACCGGCACGAGGAAGGGCTAGCGCGGGAAACGATGGGACATTTTACCCCCTCCCTTCTCCAGTACACATTGCGCAACATCTTGTCACAACATCAGGAAGCAGCAGGTTGCTGGGAAAAAGGCGGCGCGTATGAATAAGTCTACATGCCCTTATAAGAAGGAGATATGTGCAGAGACGTACAGTTATCCGTACACTGTAACATAAACCGCTCAACAATCTCGAGCTTAATAGTTCAACAAGCGGAATTTTTATGTTACTTGTTGATATTTGTTGAACTTACTAGGCATATGCCTAACGAAGCAATGTTTCCATTTTGGGCATCAAGGTTTAGTTTAACTATTGAAACCTTGTTGTGATTTATGGTCTCTTTTTTTAGTGTGAAAGAGAGGTGATAGTTGTGTCCAGCTAAAAAGACCAGCTAATGTGACTACTTTTGAAAAATGCCACTGTCGGATGAGAACATGTATTCATACTCGATTTAGGGTAGTTTCGTTTTGTTTTGTGTTCGCACATGCCGTTGCCAACCGTTACACAATTACCCTACACATATTACGTCTACGGGGTAGGGACATTTTTAAAATTGAAGTTTGCAACGAAAAAATGACTACTTCCGTAGATTCATTCCGCCAACATTCATGCCATTCATGTGGATTATGCTCTGTCAGTTTGCTGTTGTTGCTAGCGATTCGCATATTGCGGTTTGCTATTTTTTATAAATCTGCATTTAGCGATTTCGTCGGATGTATTAATTTAGTTCTACGTGTTTTTATTTTATTTATTATTTTTCAATTGTTTTCTTCACTAATCATAGAGGAGTTAATCGAGATAGTTTTAGTAGTAAAGGTTAGTTTTTTCGATTTTGTATTTTTTGTGTAAAATTTATTGTATTATATTTATTATAAATTTTATTATATTTATTACTAATTTTCCTAATCATTGAAAAATAATGGATACCCCAACTACATGTTTTTTTCTAGTATTTTGTCTTTAAGGTTAAAGTGAATTCAAAGTTCTCTTCAAACGGGAATTTTAAATTGATTTTCTGGATTGTGGAAGAAAATAATGGAAGAAGGGGTACTGTTACTCAGAGGAACACGTATTGTTAATTATACTAATTGGACATCACAAATTGAAAAAAAATATTACAGGTAAGATTATTATTTTTCCTAAATATTATATTATAAAACTGACGGGTATAATTTTCATAATTAAAGAGTTACTGGAGTATTTATTGTCTATAACTATTATCATTAGTTATGCATAAATAGTAATAAATACAATTTTCTTTTTTCAACTTTCTGTATGTTTACAGGCGGGTGTGAAGTCTATTGAAAGAATTATCTACAGACATAAAAAGCAAGACGATCTGACTACACCTAAAAAGACCCCTAGAAGGACTCATCTAGCTTCTATATTGATAATTTTATGAAGGATGGAATTTCCAATAAAAACATTGTATTTTGGGTGCAGAATCATTTACAATGTTTAATTACCTTGTTATTATAAAACTTTATTCATCTACACAATGATCGCCGTATTTTGTAGTATTTTATGTGAAGTACCATGAATTATATTTTTTGTACGTCTTGGTATTTCTATAAGAAACCTGTTCTTCAGAGATTGTGGGTGATGATACATTCAGTTTTCAAAACTTTCAAACCTTGAAGCGTATAGTAAAAACCATTGGTTTTATTTGTGGTGAGGAAGACAGTTATGACCTTGTGAATGAGAATTGCGTTTTAGCGCTACAAAAATGCGAAATTTGAAGCTCATTTTCACAGAAAATGTTTGAGTTTTCAAAATACTTTATCTGAAGTTATTTGAAGCACTTACACTCACAAATATAATAATCATTACAAATTGCTGGTAATGTGCATATTAAAGATGTAACAGATATTTAAAAAAATTACATTTGTATAATTTTTGAAAAAAGAAAAATAACTCAAAATAAACTTTACGTCATATTAAAGAGTATAATTAGCATAATATTCGTTCAAAAGTTTCAAGAAAAAATTTGTTGCCATATATGAGAAAATGGCGTTTGAGCGTTTCTGAAAATGCGGAATTTTGAGCTAGTTTTCACAGAAAACGGTTGTGTTTTCGAAAATGCTTTACTTGACATTATTTAAAGCACATGTACTCGTAAATATAATAATGTGACAAAATCGCCGCTAATGTAAATATTATCGACGTGAGAAACTTGTGAAAAAATTTACATTTTTGTAATTTTTGAAAAAAACAAACTATAGAGCAATATGGCTTTTATGTCATCTGATAGAGTACATTTACCACTATCCCTACCAAAAGTTTAAAGAAAAAATTTGGAGCCGTTTTTGAGAAAATCTTGGTTTTGTAATTTTTTAAAATTGCACATATTGCACAAAGACTACTAAAACTTTGAAAGCCATTTACATGACCTTTAGGAAAGAACTCAATATGCAGAACAAATTTTAAATGAAGAAAAAACCTTTATCTTCAATTTTGTAGTTGGAGAAAGACGCCGAAAAAAATTCAAACTTTCACAATTTCGAAAACTCAGAGTTATCCGTGAAAATCGGACCTATGCCATGATAATAAGTGTATTTTATTCTATTCATACGAGAAATTTAAAGAAAAAATTTGGAGCCATTTTTGAGAAAATTTTGAAATTTCCCGGGGGCTTCATATAAAGTACCCCCAAATTTTGAAGAATCTTTTTCAAAATCTGCCATTCTGTTGCACCTGGTGCCACCTGTAGCACCACTAGTTGTTTATAATAAATCACAGTTGATATTTTTGAAAGAAAGCTGATCATTATTTTACAATACGTGCAATTCGTATTCGTACAATACGTGCATAGACGTTCTCTTAACAGAAATTTCAGATTCCTCGCCACTCCGTACGGATGGCAGATTGAATAAGTGATTGCAGAACGGGTAAGCAATACTTATTTGTTCGAACCCGACCGACTGATCAAGTGCGGCGTAGTGAAGCCTGGTAAGATTAGGCACATGAAAAGTTGAAGAGTTGTTTTATAATACTGTTTATTGTGATGCGCACAATATACAATCTTTGCAAATTTAGAGGAAGATTTTCAGGTTAACAAGGTGCATTTCGGTATCGCTGTTGAATTTTAACGCTGAGCCCAAATTTTTCCAAATATTAGATGGAAAAAGAAAAATTTAAATAAGTTATACTTGTATTCACAGAAAGAACTTTATAACGCGAAAAAAAACTATCAGTAATTTGAAAACCAATTGCATGCCATTTTTCGGATTACTTTTTATTATATTTATACCTTTTACTACCATTTCTTTTTAATTTGAAACCGATATAATTCGTAACTTATTGTTGAAATGAAGATACTACTTTTAATTAGTTTTAGATATTGAAATTTTATACAAATATGCTCTTTCTGTCAATCAAGCAAAATGAGAAAATTAATAAGTGGTATAATTTCAAAAATCGCAGCTGGGTAGAAGGGGATGATAGTATTAAAAAACTTGCCGTTCCTTCATTATAAATTGTTGGAAATTGCTGCGTGCACATTGCACATCCATTAAGAATCAACAACTATGTTCTATGAAAATAAGTTCCTTCCGAAAAACGATTTTCAATTTTTGTTTAAAACAAAGTATGTTGCAAGAATTAAAAAAATGAATTACAATATCTCAAGTATTCAGTGATATTTTTATAAAAAGGAATCAAGGAAGATACAATGAGGCAAAATAAAACTTCACCAGAATACGTGTTATTTCAGAGGAAATTAAATAATATATTGAACTTACCATTCCAATGTTTCTTTCATGATGAATAAATAGCTGATATCTTCTAACAAGGAAGTAGTTATAATGTTGTAAGTGTAAGTAGGACGCAAACAATAGGCTAAATGAAATTCTAAATGGACGAAACAAAATTGAAAATATAATCAATATTGTCAGGTATGCTGGAGTTAATTGATTAGTTTATTCAGTGGCCATATAAGGTGATTAAAGTGAATTGAATCGAAACAAACAATTACTATTTCTTCTATTGATTTTCTGTCTTGATATGCTTGAGGAAATAAAGTTTATTGTCTCTATTATTTCGAACTTAAATAAAATATATGTATGATAAAGATAAAAGACAAATGTGTACATAGAAATAAAAAAAACAATATATTTCTAAAATATAAATGTGTGAAAACGATTTCAATACAAGTGCTTAGTAATTTATTTTCTTTAAATATTATATCAAACTGTGAATAATAATTTTACAAATATTAAACATTAGGTGCTATATCTTTAGATGTATGAACAGCTGAGTGAAACATTGAATGGTACACAGCCCTCCGATATTAACATTTAGAAATGTTTCGTTTGCAAGACAACTTAAGAGATGCTCCAATACCCATTTACGGATCAAAGATGCATTGTGAACCTTGATGTTCAAAAAATATTTCTATTCTGTATGTTTCCTAATGGAGGAGAATTATTATTGCTATCTGGCAGACCGATCTGATTCGGACTGGAACGAAATCATAAGAACTGAGAGTTAGATTTTTATTTGAACAATTTCAACCCCAAAATTAAAATAATAAATTAGTAAAGGAAAAGAAAGATTACAGAAAAACTATTATGTATTAAAAATAACAACGAAATAATACTATAACACATATTTTACGTATTATTAATACACTGGTATATATATATATATATATATTATATTTCAAATTAATGATAATTAATTAATTATTTTTATTGTTCTTGAAGAAAATGAGTAGATTTGCTCAGTACTATATCAACATAACATTATTTTTTGATTTTCAAAAATTATGATATTGAAGCATGTGAGCCAGGTTAGACAATGATGTTTCATATACCTTATTGCTCCGGATTTCTCGTGCAGTAAATTTTTGTATGTATTTCCAGCAATTATATCTGGTATAAATGTAAAGAATAAATTGTTTTGCAATGAATATGAAAAGTTACTCATTATATGTGAACTAATTGATCTACTTATGCGCTACCAACTTTGAAAATTAAAATAAGTGAGTTGGTAATTCATTTTTAACACAAATAATTTCTCTTATATTAATAAAAAGAAATATATTTGTATCCAAAAATTTGGAAGTATTTATTGTTTTTTTAGAAGAGATAATTAAGTATTTATTGTGGTTGTTCAAAATTTCAAAACGGAATTGAAAAATGTTTAAAAAACCATTATAATAGTAAGAATCAATTTACATCTTGTATCTTATTAATTTGTTCATTCATATAGACCTTACAGTTCATTTACAAACAATTTTGCTAACAAATAACAGACAGTAGCGAAATGAATGCGGGCCCGCCTGCAAACCTTTTATCCGGTCCACCTTTATAAAAGCAATAGCAAACTCAAGTAGTGTTAGTACCTTAAATAATAAAAAATATCGTTTTCATAAGCTACCTAAGCCAAAAAAATCGTTCTTCTGGAAGACGCTGTTTTTCATATTTTACAATCGCAAAGTATTAGAGAAAGGAAAAATTTATCAACTTTGAGACTCCAATATTTTTATGACAACTTTTTTGTTATGACGCAACTCACATGTACATATTAGACTTTACATATTGTATCTATTAAAAAAAGAGAAAGTAAAAAGTAAGTAATTAATATTTCTTATCTTCAACCTAAATATAGTCCCTCTTTTACCTTCAGCCCAAAAATAGACCCTCTTTGCCCCGAGGCCGCCCACAATGCTGACCTAGGGGTGCCGAACGTTACGCCACTGATAAGAGAACATGGTAAATAAAAAAAACATCAAAGCAACCAAAATAATCAAATTCAGTAAAGTAATTAAGTGTTCCTGATCTTTTTAAAATTAGAACACTGTCTACCAAATCGTCTTATATCAATCTAAATGTTCAATAATAATGAATATATAGGTAGAAAATCATCATACAATATAAAGTATTTTAATATAAAAATATTTTAATGCACTGAGTGTGAGAGCTATTATTCAACTTTTCTAAAACTAACACATAGCTCGTAAAAATCATAAAACATTGTGGCAAACTTTTTGAAAATCGTTCTAAATTATATTAAAATTACATTAGAAAAAATCACGATGGAAAATGGACTACAGATCAATAAGTTGATAAATTTTCAGAGCGCAACTCCATTGAAAAACACTAGCGAAGAATCACAACAACATAATCAATAAAAAACAATATGATAATATCTATATGGCCTTAAACGTTCACCGCACAGAATTATTTAATGAACTCTTAAATACAATGAGCATTTTATTTTATTGAAACAAAATCGTCGCACAGTACTATAATACAAAATCTTAAATAATAAACACTTCAGTGTAATTAAACAAAATATTTTCACAAATGCATATACACACAAACAAATTATTGAGTACATCTGTAGTTTTGTCGCTTGGCAAACTGGTGCGTAGTGTATTGATGCTAACTTTTCTAATAATTTTTAATTTGCAAAAATGTAAGTGGAGTGATTTCTTACATTATTTATGCTAGAAAAATAGTAAACTATACATGCTTTAGCAATTAAGAATGAATTTATGTATTCACTGATTTGTCGTCTTTTCTTGTCTTCTAAATTGGCTTCCAATTGAATTCGCATCATCCGGTTTGCCACCAACAAGATCCGTATGTACACACTTCTTTCCATCCTTACAATATGGTCGATATTATTCCGAAGAAGGGCCAACCAAATTACTTTGGGTAATTCTTCCACTGTTATCCATATGAATAAGAAAACGAGAATGGATTTTATCAGAAATAGAATCCGGCTCTGCTTCGGTGGGCTAATGGCTGACGATAGAAATGGCTCTCAATAAAGCAATAGGTTCCTGCAGATCCTATTCGGAATTACTATGGCATTTCATACAATGGCTCAGTAACCAACGCACAAACTTAACAACTAGAAAAATCAACTGACAGAAGTAGTTTTAAGTCTAATGAAAATCACTAACTGACAGCGTTGCTTATTGCGACGGAATATCAATGATTACAGTGGAGGAAGTTATGCGATAACTGATAAGACGTTCCTGGAAGGAAACTGTAACCACTGCACATTTTGCCACTAGTTTAATGTAAATGTTTCTCATTCAACAGTATTAAAAACTAACATATTTTCTTCCAATAAATGTATGCAATGTAGTTATTTGATTTTACTTATTGTTTATTATCTTCCAAAGTAATTACAAATATTGCAAAATATCTCTTTACTTTTACTGAAGTGAACGTGAATCTGTTTATTATTTGATTCCCCGCTATCCTTTTCTGTTCATCAACAAATACATCAACACATGATAATTTCAAAAATCTAGGGTTCCCATTTGACTCTACAGTATCGGCAGGGTATAAGCGACTCCGACAGTTCAGTGCACTATTGCCACATACGAAACGCACCTATATGACAGATAAATGAAATCTCAAAACATTAACATTTACTGACAGGAAATGACACCGACTTGAAATCACGTTCGTTACTTTCGCTAAAACCGAACCTTATAACCTCCGCGACTTCATGTGAGTCAGATAAGCGACAACGCTGAACCCTGGCTGTAAGAAAGTGAACAAATTCCCGCAAGCTGATTGCTTCAGAGCAGGTGGCAGAACGTGGCGAGAGAACTGTCAGAGTAGCTTATACGCTGCCGATACTGTATACCGCCGATATGCAAACATCAAGAACATAACAGCTTGTGCAAAGATGAAAGTATCCAAACTATCCCCACTACTATTAGTCCAGTGAGTTTGTGCTCATAATGGGCATATAGCGGAAAGTTTTGGTGTAGGTTTGATTTTTGAATGTTTTTTGAATCGTCGAACACGAATATCAGGTTTCTCAACAGAGCTTTTGCCAAAAAATAATTTTTTCGCAAAAAATGCATAAAAATAACGTTTTTCAGTTTTTTTTTCAAAATAACTCAACTGACTCTAAAGCAATAACATAACTCTAACAAAATAACTCTAAAGCAATCCATTTTTCGTAAACAATTACCTGTATGAAATGAGAGAAGATAAAATTACCTACATTTCCTCTCCAATTAACTGTTTAGTTGTGAGAGCACCGCGAATCTTGGTGAAATAAGCAAAACACATAAAAAACAGGAATTATTCCACTTTATCTCGAGATAACTTAACAACTGTCAATTTTTCTTAAATATTAATCTGAAACTAAATGAAAGAGTATAAAATTATATACAACATATAATGAATTCAAAATTACAATTTCGTAAGTTACAAATTAATTGAAACACTTGACCATTTAACGGCAACTTATGAAACACTGGAACGGAAGCCCAAGACAGAGCACTGTGAATAGACTTAATATACTGAATGAATAGCGAAACAATTAGAAAACTCAAAGCATTCAATTAGAAACGAACGCATTGAAAAAACTACAGGACATCTTGAAATCCGTTGTGTGTATTATTATTATTATTATTATTACTATTATTATTGTTATTATTATTAGCAGCAGCGTTTATTTATATTTGGGAAAAGTGTGAAATCACATTTTATCGTAAAATATTTTAAAACTTTTGTTGGCACATTGGCATCAAAAGTGATTCAAATTTGGTGCCGTGGCGAGAGATTGGTTTTTAATAGCAATCTTTGGCCTTTATTACCAGCTCAGAATTTGCATTTTAAAAGTACCGCGCCGGACTTACAAAAAATTATAAAAAAATACTAGTGCCGCCCCTCCACTGGTTTTTTTTTCAAGGAATAACCGCTTTCAAGCGGGAACCGAGCTAAGTTACCAGTGAAACTTGGTGCAATACAAATTAAGAAAAGACGATTGATTTCACGTGAGAAGGAGGTAAAAAGGTGAACGTTTTATTCAATGATTGCTTATTTCTTCATAGTATCTTCTAATAAGAGGGGTACATTGTGCCTTTCCAGAGATCGATCGAGCGAGCGAGCGTTGTCCAGAACGTGCGTTTAGCCATAACCCAATTCGTAGCTCTCCCAATCTGAATATGAAGCTATATTTGCTGTGTTAACAACGTTCTTTACTGAAGTATCAACGAATGGTATGTAAATAATAATTCACGCAACGTAACATTATTTATTTTCATAATATTATTTAAAATATGTAAATACTTTTTTTTGTAATTAGTGGTTGGTACATTCTCCTCTAAACTAGTTTAAGGGGATTTTGTCTCTTAAGAGCTGAAACATTTCAGTGAAATAGTCTTGATAGTGGTACATTTCATTTATATTTGACAAGAAAGACTGTTCCAAAGATCATGTACACTTCTCAGATTGCAGAAGAATAACCAAATATGTCACAACAACTGAAATGATTGCCACCATTAACCTTAAGTCATAAACGAAAAATCCACAAGCTGAAAAACTCAACGGATTGGCTGTCACTTGCTCAACGAATCGCTTCAGCTCCCACACAATCTTCGTTGCATTAGGAAGTGCTGCGGTACACTGGAACGGACGTATTTCCATAGCAAACTGCAGGCGACGGATTGTCGACAAGATGCCGGTGGCCCTTGTGGAACTGGCGTGACAGCATGCGGAAAGCACAAACAAGCGAATGATGACGCTCAACCCGTTGAAAATGCTGAGCAGTGATATCTGTGCTGGATGAGCTTTGGGATTTCGGGAGGATAGGGACTGGAGAATGTATGTAAAGGACACGTACGTATCATTCATGAGACCCAAGAAGAAACCTAATCCATTTGCCAACAACAACGGAGCGAAAGATTTGACCACGAGTGCTGACAATTCGACTACCACAAAGTGAACTTGCCGAAGGTGGTGAATTTTCATGAAGGTATCCCTCCTGTTCACAATATTTTCATTTACTTTTTGACAAACTAGATTTGTTTTGGGCGACTGGAATTTTAAGAGCGAATCTAAACCCTCGTCTATCCACTTGTATTTCTGCCATAAAAATATAACACACCCTACAAATAAGAATTCGTAAAAGAGACTTACAACGTATAAAAAGTTTCGACAAAACACTGCAAAATAGAACAACGGCAAACTTTCTATATGAGCTGCTTCAATCCACCACGTTGCAAAAGACATAGAACATCCTTGCAATATAATTAACATCACAAGGAGACCGTAGAATAATAAACTTCCGACACCGTACGGATGTGGCCTCGGGAAATGATCTAGTAGGACCTTGTCTATTGCCATTGCATCTCGAGTCAAGGCTTTTCGAACAATGCGACGTGTGTTCTTACTTGTGAACGCGGCGACAAATATCGTTATTCCTTCAGAGATGAACATGCCGCTCTCGGTTATCTTGACAAAAGGGCCGAAATCTACATCGTTGAATATTGCACTGTTGACGTGCACCATCAAGTAAACAGCGGCGAGTTGGAGGGCGAAGAGCTTTGCATCTTGGATGACAGACTCACACCTGGATGTGGATAGTACTGTAGCAGATGAAAAGGGTTTGCTGTGCTTTGGTGGAGGATGACTCAATCCCAAAGCGTTAAGAACAAGCAGAAGAGGTCGGGCAGCTGAATGTAGATCTTTTGCTCCGAAGTGCACTGCTAGCCTGTGTACATGAGATACGAACTGCATTAACAAATCAGTAATTTAATGTAATCAATCACCTAATATATTTTCTAAGGTAATCAGTACGAATTTATATTGTTTTGCTACCTTCTGGTTTTTGAAAATTGAAATAGGTTTACAAAATAAGTATTTTTCATTTTAAATATTTTGATTTTTTATTTCCTCGTGTAAATAATAGAGTTAAATAAATAAATAATACTGCAAAAAAGTGGATGTCTATGTTTTGTGTGTCCCTGGTAACGAAATCAATTTTAAAATTTTTGTCTGTGCGTGTGCATCTGTCTGTTCCTACGCCTGCGAACAACACTAGCTTCTACAGCAAACAGAATTTTCCCAAAATAAATATCTCGTGACCTATCTGGAAAAACGCAATGCCCTGAGAATTTTAAACAAAGCATTTACTTCTGTGGATATTTTGTCTGAAGCCTGTATGAAATTTGCAATGCTTATTTTAATTTTTCCTGAAATAGAGTAGTGTTTGCTTAATAATATGACAAATTTTGTCTGGTTTTCATTAACCCTCGGATGCAAACGTGGGGTCAATCTGATCCCAGCATTTGTTTTTCTGGTTGCGACTGCTACAATTTTTTTTGTGGAAGATCTGAGCCTTCGTGACATCTGGTAGATTCGTAGGCTTCCGCGACCGGAGTCATTATGTTCTTGGCTGTCCGGGATGAGCCGCGTCTCAGTCGGTTTTACTGACGTTTCGGCCATCTTGCTGTGGCCTTCTTCAGAGCTATACTGCTGCCGAGAGGCTAGCGTGTCGCATAGATATAGGACGGGGTGCAGGAGCTGATAGGTCGCAGCGGCGGCCAATGGGAGGAGGGCAGGTGGCCCACGATTGGCGGAGAGGGAAAGGAGCGATACTGGGAGACCTGATAATGTGGGGGGAGGGAGGGTGGTTGGAAAGGGAAGAGGATAGAAAAATGAACAGGATAGACATCTGGAAATTGCAACTGCGTGGTCGGAGACGGGAGAAAAGGCCGAAAGAAACCGGGCGAATAAGCAGCCACGTCATTGGCCGACCGCGGGGGTGTGTCTCCGTGGGGCGCGACCGTATTGGCGGGGAGCGCCGACCCGCCTCCAGGTGTTGCTAAGGCGGAGCCCATCATCTCTGTTGAGGTTTTCGGGCCTCCTGGAGATTTCCAAAGCCTCTTTGATGACCGGTGGTGGCCTCGTGTGATCAAAGAGGCTTTGGAAATCTCCAATTTGCACTATTTTTAAATGCTGATTTGAAGCCTTTTTACAAAAAGAATGCGGTTACTATTTTGGGGACACTCTTACTTGATCCATTTATTTATTCCATTACTGATATGTAATTATTTTGCTGGTTCGTATTTCTTCCCTTTTGTTAGGGTGGAATGTGGTATCACTTCAAAACGATATTATGAAATGTATCTCATGATTATTGTTTAGTATGACTCCAACATTGTTTAAATGTGTACGCTTAGTCTTAGTTGCGTTTGAGTTTTATTCTTTCACATCGCATTGTTTGGTTGAACTTGTGTTACACTATCACTGTGCCAACAATGCCAAATATGCCATGGCGTGGAAATTGCTTAGTTAAGATGAGCGGACACAATATTTTGCATTATTCAAGTGCACCGGCTCGTGACATTATGACAGTATCTCCAACAAATGCTTTCGAATTTCGAACACCTACTTACATTTGCACAATTATAATAGAATAAATGTTTCGTATATTTTATGCTAATTAAATAAGTTTCTAATACATTTGTTGTTTGATTCACGCCAGAATCAAGATCATACTGATGATAGTGCATGCTTAATTAGGGACACATTTGTTTTTAAATTTCAGAAAAAAGTATTTTAAATATAAAAAAAATGTAATTAAAGGATGATTTCCCATTGTAAAAATAATTAATGATTAAATTCCAGAATAAGAGTTTGAAAAAGAAACCCATAAATGTAATTTGTAATTACATTGCATTTCAGGGGTCATTGACGATTGCATCCGAGAGTTAAAACCTCTGAAAATATTTCGAACCTTCAATATTGAATATAAGTGTTTTTAATGATTTAGGACGACAAGAAGTCTTCGGCAGTGCCCTGTTGACGCACGGGCCCAAAGGACGCGTGCCCAGAGCGCACAATGTTCAAGGGACCCCGAGAGTTTTTCAAAAATTATTTAATAAAAGTTTTTCGAAAAATAAAATAATGGGAAAAAATTGATATATAATTAAACTCTCTGCAAAAAATTGGCAGAACAGTGATGCGTCGCGCTTAATTGGATAATATTGATAGTATGAAATTTGTGTGTTGCTGCTTTTCAATTTTATATTGTACAATTCAATAACAAATTAAAACTATTTAATTTGTAGTCTTTTTCAATATAATTATAAGACTTATTTTACTTCCCCGTATACGTACGTTTATACGAAGTAATATACGTAGTATATGGGAAACTAATAAATAATACTTAAGGTGGCATAGGTCTTATTTTCTTGGTTAACTCTGAATTTTCCAAAATTGCAGAAGTTTCAATTTTATTCAACGTCTTCCTCCAACTACAAATTATTATGGGAAAGTAATGATATACGTAGTATAAGGGTGTAATATACGTAGTATAGTGTAAGTAATATACGTAGTATAGGTGAAGTTATGTAATGCTGCGCGAAAAAATGGCGAATTTTCGGCAGAAAAAAATTCGTTGCCGGGCCGTGATGACGAAAAAGTGGATAAATCCAGTTGCTAAATTAAGAAAAAATCCCTTAACACGTGGTGAAACCAGAACCCCTGTTTTGTGGGTTATTGAAACCGAAAAACCAAAAGCAAAACGTTGAAACGTTTTGAAAGCAAAACTTCCATCCGTCCGTCCGTCTGCATGTCCGTCCGTCTGTCCGTCCGTCTCTCCGTCCGTGTGTCCGTCCGTCTGTCCGCCCGTCTGTCCGGTGTATGTGAACAACACTAGCGCCTTAACTATGCGTTCGATTTTTTCCAAATTGAATAACGCCCTGTCCAGCTGACCTGACTCGAAGCTCTGAAATTTTAAAAAAACATTAACTAATTTTGGGGAATACTTACATGAAGACCCCCAGACATTTTCAAAATTTTCTCAAAAACGGCTCCAATTATTTTCTTGAAATTTCTTGTAAGAATAGAGTTAAATATACCTATTAAGGTAGCATAGGTCCGAAAAGTTTCGGCGTCTTCGTCCTACTACAAAATTGAAGATAGAGATTTTTCCTTCAAATAAAATATGTTCTCCATAGTGAGTTGTTTTATTAAGGTCATGTACATTTTTTTCATGATCTTCTCCCCCATACGTCACAAACAGTTTTTACTTTTTTGAATAAATAAATACAAAATACTTTAATCGATCTTCAAGTGCCCACAAATGTACATAACTTATCATGTATAATTTTAGAATTTATTGGAGAAGAAATGCAAAACATATGGAGACGTGACTGGACCAATTGTAAAGCTAGGAATCTTTATAAATCTCTATATAGTTGTTATTCATTCGCCTCCCCCGTAGAATCTTCCGACGCAGGGCGCAGCTAATTAAACCATCTACATTTAATAAAAAAAGCATCTGCCCCACATGTCAAAAGTGCAATACCCCTATAAATCTTGAATACATTTTCAAAGTCCCAGATAAAACAGTCAAAGATAATTTACTGGATAAAATCATCAATCAATACTCCTTTCTAAAGAAAACCAAGAATGAATAATTAATTTTTGTAAAGTGATTAATATATTTCTGGACATTACAGTCCAATGGGTACATGCCAATTATCACTGTTGTTTTAAATTGTTATTACTGTGAGAAGATTGCAAATTTTACTGTTGTATTTCGTATTTTTCTACTGACGTACTGTATTTGTAAAAGAAATAATTGCTTATAACCATGTTGTGTTTGCGACTAAAAAATATATTGTTTCGGAGGAAATTAAATAATTAATTGAACTTACCATTCCAATGTTTCTTTCATGACGACTAAATAGCTGATATTTTCTAATTAGGAAGTACTTTGGTGTGTACTAAATAGGACGAAAACGCCTGGCTAAATGAAACTAAATGAACGAACGAAATTGACAATACAGTCAAAATTGAAGGTATTCTCGCGTTAATTGATTAGTTTATTCAGTTGCCATATAAGGTGGTTAAAGTGAATTGAATCAATACAACAATTATTATTTCATGTATTGCTTTTCTCTTTGATAATCATTATGGAATTAACTTTATTATTTCTATTACTTAGTATTTAGATAAAAATAAATATTTGTGCTACAGATAAATGATATATTTGCATACAAAAATAAAAATTAAAGAATTCTGCTTTATAAAAAATGGTGATACAATTTTTAATACAGATGTAAATCACTTAGTTATTATCTTCAAATATTACTGTATTCTGTGATTAATATTTTCCCAACGAATAAATATAAGATATTAAAGGTTTACATTATTTTTGAACTGCCGAGAAATCTTTTGTCTGTAAGACAATAATTGTCTTTTTAATTCAATTTATTTTTACTTTATTTTTATTTCATATTAAGTTTAATTTTATTTTAATTTTTTATTTGATTTTAATTTATTTTAATTACACTTATTTTATTATAATTTTATTTTAATTATAATTATTTTATAATAATTTAATTTTTAAATTATTTAAAAGCTATTCTGATATACTCATGTACAGATCAAAGAATACCTTCGGAATTTAATGCTCAAGAAATATTTCTATTTTTATGTATTTTATCTAATGGAGGATAATTATTATTAGAATTTGCAGACGGATTTATGTTGAAACGTCTGTTGGTCTGAAATGAAAACATGAAATTTCAGTATTATATATTTATTTGACTAATTTTATCCCCAATATTTCTAATAATAGTGGATTGAACATGCAACGTAATAAACCCAAAATTAACATGTTAAACCACAAAAGAAAAAGAAACACCAGAGAAAAACTACTACGTATGAAAAATCACAGGCAATACAACGAAGTGACAATACTAGAACACGTATATATTTACATTTAATATATTCATTAATATTTATTTTATGTTTATAACATATAATAATTATTTTTAATATAATTGAAAAACGAATAAATTTGCTCGATATTATTTAACATAATATCATTTTTGATTCTTAGCTAAAATTATATTGAAGCGTAGGAACCAAGCCATACGTTGATGATCCATCAACATTGTTGCTCCGAATTTCTGATAGTAATTCTCTGTGCAAATTTTACAGCAAGTAGATCCCTTATTATAAAGAATAAATTATTTACTAACAATATTAAATGCTATTCTTTGTATGTGACCTGATTGATCAAATTTAGCACTTTGGAAATTCAAATCTGTAAGTTGGTTATTGATTTGTAATACAAATAATTTTTTAAAATTAATAGTATATTTTAATAGTAAATACAATTCTATTCCCACACTATTATGGATAACTTAAATATACTCTTCCAACAACTCTTCAAAGAGATAACTATAAGCCTGTAAAAAAATTCCCTAAACTTTTCCTGCAAGAAAAATGAATATGATATCTTTCCTCTTTCGTTAAATACAACACTACTTATTTAAAACCGCTAACAAAGGCATCTAATTTAACGAGAGATGCCAATAAGGGGGAGATATTTATATTTAGGTGGAATACATGCGGATGTAGTTATTTCATCATATACACTTTGTGATATTTTGTTGTAATAATTTGATTAACGAAAGGACCCGTGAGTAAATCCGTGGGGGCGAAAACAAATTCGTAAATAATTAACCAATCAGAAAAATGGATAGTGTTCGAGAATCGAATGAGATGCGTCTGAAGCAAGATGGAACGTATTTGAATATTAGTTCGCACAGGAAGCTGGGACAAATGACGAGCGCGAAAGATGAAAAAAGTAGGAGATGATGCTTGGACCCGATGGCTATAGTACGTGAGAATGTTAATCTCGTTGTTGGGATATGAAAATCGGAAATCTTAATGGGAAATTTTCAATGCGATTGCTGTGAACGTGAATGGAAGTGTTGCTGATTTTTTTAAGAGAATTATCAGGGGATTTCGAAAGTATCTGTGAAAAAATAAGTGCGCGTTTAAAACACGGACATTTTTATGTGGACAAAATAGCAGATGGAGATGGAACGAATTGGTATCGACGGTCAAGAGTGCTGCTCAACATGAACAAGAAAGTAAAAAATGGTAAATTTTGTTCAAAAAAATGAGATAATGTTGGAAGATCATGTTTTGTTTAATTTTAAGAATTAGTTTAATATTTGAAAGAAATGGCCATGCATGCATTCAGGGAGGGAATAAACAAAATATAAGTTGAAAAAAGTAACAATGAATAAGAATAATGTTTTGTTAATGTTTTGAATTTGATTTAGGTTTATCAACTGGATACTTGTTTGTGTATAAGTTCTTGCAGAATTTAGGTAGCAAATGTTTGCTGAAGTATTGTTATTATTATTATTATTATTATTATTATTATTATTATTATTATTCCATATCACGACTACAGATGTTAGAATGAATGAATTTAGATGAATGAATACAGTGAATTTAGAAGAAACTGATACAGCAAGATTGAATATTATTTCCGGGAAAGAATGGTTGGAATACTTTGTAAAATTATGGAGTGGGTTTGAAGAAATGCATATACCGGTTGAAGAAAAAGGACAAAAAGAAATATAGATATGTTAGATATGAAGGGGCTTGATAATGCATTAAAGTCCCACAAATAGTAAATCCTGTGGTCCTGATGGTTCTAACGTAGAATTAATGAAATATGGAGGTATGTTACTGAAATTCCGACTGCTCCACCTAATGAATTAATGCTGGCAAAGATGTACAATACCAGATGAATGGTTAGATTCGTTAATTATCCCATGTTTTAAAAAAGGAGAAAAAAGGAGGAATAAATGTCACAACTACAGGGGTATTTGCCTACTTAACTCATGCTACAAATTATATGCAAAAATGTGAATTACAGAATAGCTCCAATTGCAGACTGCACTCTTCCCCAGGAGCAACAGGCGTTTAGAAAAGGTCGTTCAACAAAAGATGATATATTTACATTAAAACAAATAATTGAGAAACGAGTTGACACTCTTAGCCTTCGTGGATATTGAAAAGGCTTTTGATAATGTCAATAGATGCAAATTATGGAGCATTATGAAAGAAGAAGGGTATCCAAGTCATCTAGTAAAAGTGGAGAAAAGTATGTATGATAATAATAATATCGCAGTAAAATACAATGGATATGTTTCTGGAAAGAGAATTATAAATAAAGGAGTAAGGCAGGGTGACAGTCTTTCGCCAACACTCTTAACATATATCTGGGATATATAATTAAAAGGTGGAAGAACACGGGTGCCCTCAGAAATCGACCTGGCGAAAAATACATTTTTAAATACTGTTTTATATGCTGACGACCAGGTAATTCTGCAGGAAAACGAAGATAATTTGCAAATTTCTATTTACCCACTGGAGCAAATTTTAAAGGAATACAATCTGATAGTATCAGTTAATAAAACCAAAGTAATGGATTTTAAAGGAAAAGAATCGATAAGGAAAAATATTGTGCTTCAAAATATGGTTTTAGAACAAGTGACACGTTTTAACTACCTAGGGTGCGAAATTATATATGGAAGAGATATTGATATCACCAGCAAGATCTATAAATTTCAAGCAGTATGTGGCACCATACATAGAACATTTAAAAATGAAGCAAGAAAAGAAATCCTGTTAAAATTTTAAGATATTAATGGCCCTCCCAGTTTTACTGTATGAATGTGAAAACTTGGGTTCAAAAACAAGAAAATTGTCGGAGGATTGAATCAGCAGAAATGAGATTTCTGAGAGGAGTAAAGGGCTGTACATTAAGAGACCAAATAAAAAGTGAGAAAATAAGAGAAAAACGAGGGCGGAAAGAAAGAGTACATGACAATATTAAGAAGTACAAACAGCAATGGGTGACACATATTGGAAATATGCCGCAAGATGACTTCCAGTGCAAGCCCTGAATCATAAGCTGCGAGGAAAAAGAAACATTAGAAGGCCAAGAATGAGATGAAAAGAGGCTGGAATAGGCAATATGCCTAATCTGTAAAGGAAGATGAGAATTTTCTGAAAAAACGAGTCGTTTTTCGTAATCTTTATTTCAAATTTACAACAAAAAAAATTCTCAAAGACCGCTCCAAATTTTTTTCTTTAAATTTTCTCCACGTGTGTAATAAGGGGCGGTAAAATAAAGAAATAGTGGTGCTATAAAAGGCAGTAGTTATTTTTCTGATGTCGTTCGTCGGAAATAGAATTTGGAGTAAGCCCTTCACCGCAGCTTTTCTTTGTCACCCAAAAGACATGTTTTTCGCATGCTGACAATTACCGGCTTCCTAATGATAGAACTGATTCAATTACGTTTTGACTGATATAGAAGTCTTCACGCGGCCACTCGCTCCAACGGCCACGCTGGGTTAAGGCGCTCTGGGTCTGCGCGCTTCGCTTCGAAAGATGTCAGGTTCGAATCCGAGACAGGGATTTAATTTGATGAATGTGTAGTTGCAGAAAAAACTATAGAAACTTTATTGAAAATTATTTTTACTAATTCTGTTCACTAATTGAATCTATGCAGATAAATATAGAGGACTTGTTTTGTTTTCACAAATTGCATCATTTAAAAATTTTTTTAACTGTTATTCGATTTCTAAAATGTGTGTCTTGTCATATCAATCGTCTTGTGTGTATTTGTATGAACCGATTTAAGTAAAATTATGAGTTTTTCAACATTAAATGGAAATACAATTTAACCACAATGCACGCGATCAAATTACATACCCCTGACGGTCCAGAAATTGTTATTACTTTCTCGCCTTATGAATACTTCGTAAGAAGAGAAAGTTATGTAATCGTGAGGCCGAAAACGGGGAATTTTTGCGAGGAAACCTCTTATAGCTAGGGCCTGGTAACGAAAAAGTGGATAAAACCTATTGCTAAATTTAGAAAATCTAGCGGTGCTATAGAATGGCACAGACATTTTCGCAGAAAGTAGTTTTCTGATCTCTAAATTGAACTAATTTTTCTGTTAAGAATGATTATCTTCCCAGATACCTTCTTTGAGCGCCCAAAGGACATTTTTTTACATTCTCTGGATTTTTCGGCTTCCTAATGCGAGAATTGAAACCACTTTATAGTTATTACTATTATATAAGTAATAATGTCATGCATAGCTATTGTGGTCGCTTTCGTTATTCGGCGAGCGTTGGCACAACTCTTTTGAGGAAAGTATCGCTGGTTCGAACCCTGTTCGGGGAATATTATTTGTCAAAATTCTCTGTTGTCACAAGAAATAATTGAGAATTCTAGAAACTTATTGACAACCATGTGAAGCCATTTGATTTACAAATATTGCAATAATTACGATAAATGAACTGGAAGTTCCTGTATTTTTTTCGAATTTTTAACTTTTTACATTTTTTCACGTCTCTTCTTGGATTTGTAAAGCGTATGCACCATCGTATCAATTGTTTCTTTATCATGCATTTACCATTTTGTAGCTCGGTTCGATTCTTTGATGGCTCTGTTCGACCCATACGGTGCTAATGTGGCGTAGTAGTATAAGTGCCGGTTCGTTAACTTTGGGGATCGGATTTCGGGTCTCGGAACGGAGAATGTTTGCTGGTAGAAAACACTTTTGCTGGTTTATGAAGTAGTGGAATAGCATTTAGGACCATATAGAAGCCGTGCGAAAAAGTATGTGCGTTGAAAGCACCACAAGTTTTGTCTTTTACTGAATTAAGTTCATTAAAAAAATAGAACTATCCATTTTATTTGTAAGGGCCGATGATTCAACGGCATACACTGTTGATCTGAAAAGTGACAACTTACCGTTTAATTATATTGACAAAAACAATTCCAAATTTTAAAAATAAAATAAGAATATTTATTAACAATAACTGAAAATTAAACAACAATAATAATAAATAAAAAGAACTTTTCACAAATATCTAGAGAGGAAAAAACAAGTCTAATCTTAACAGTTTTTTGATTGTTCGTGTTCACAAATATTCACCTTCCTGCCCACATCCACAAGCCAATGAAACATCGTCTGTACTGCAAATCTTCACGCTTCTCCAATGCATACATTCCTTGTCGGTACTTAACCCTTCCTTATGACTGAATGTGTACCACGTCTCACGTTACATATAGCCTTTCAATCATCCATCAGTCCATAAATCATTCCTTTCAGTGAGACGTTCACTTTCCACCTAGTAAAACGGTCGCTCTAGATTTGGTTGTTGATTTCATTTTCTTGAGCAATACCTCTATTGCCTCGGTGTTAAATACATCAGGCCCAGGCGGCCGTGCCCACAAAGAATACCTTCTGTACATGTATATACTCCATGATATATTGACTCGTTACAATATGATAATTGAAACTCATAAAATATAAAGTATTTTTATACAAACATATTTAATGGAGTGCGTGTGAGAGCTATTATTCGAATTTACTAAAACTAATACACCGCTTGTAAAAATGATAAAACATAATAGTGTTGCAATATTTTGAAAACTATTCTGTTATATTACCATTACATAAGAAAAAAATTTGATTGAGTATCGAAATAGATCAATATGTAGATAAATTTTTAGAGAAAAATGTATGAGAAATTTTTAGAGAAAAATTTGTGAGAAACTGTTTTAGAGAAAATGGATTGAAAAATATTACGACGAATCAAAATAACACATTGAAGCATAACAGTCAATAACAATCAATACGATAACAATAGTTCCTACATTACCTTAAATGTTCACTGTACAGGATTATTTAATAAAATCTTAAGTAAGATGGATTTTAGTGCCATGAAAGAAAATGATTGCACAGTACTATTTAATACAAAATTTTAAGTAATATACATTCTAGTTTTATTAAACAAAATATTTTCCAAACGCATATCTACACAAACACGTTCTTGAGCATACTGGGTTTTTGCCGATTGGACAAAACTGACGCAGAGTGTATAGATGATAACATTTTTAATATTATTGAATTTGTCAAGACGCAGTACGATGTGCTTTCTTCCTATATTTAACTGATAAAAATAGTAATACAGTAATACTTGTATATCCGTCATCTAATAGCAATTAAGAATTTAATTCACTGATTTGTTTTCCTCTTCCTTGTCTTCTGATTTTTTTATCCAATGAACTCGGATCCCCCGGTTTGTTTTAAGCAAGCTCCGTCTTTACGCAGTTCTCTCCATCGACACACTCTTGCCTATATCTTCCCAAGTTAGGGTCATTTCGTTTCTGGAAAGTCTTTCACTCTAATCCAGGTGAATAAGAATGTCAGAGTGGATTTTATCTGAAATATAATCGGAAATCTCTACTTCAACTGACTTAATGGCTGAGAGACGCCAGGAGACGGGAGCTTAGAGCTGGTCCCTGGTGGGGCGGTGCCCAACTAGTGGGAGGTACCTTGTTGGGGAAACCTCCGCTAGTCGACGGTAGGTCGGCGCTGGATCTCACCATCCAGCGGGAAGATCACCGCCACCACCCGAGGAAAAAGCAAGCATACACTCACGGGACTAATGACCTCAGTAGTTGACGCGTCCGGAATCACTAACAATCCATCAATCAATGGAGCAGGAGATAGAGGTGAGAGCACAGCGCGTCGGGCAATCGGTAGGTGATGGGGCCAGAAATGGAGCGAAGGGGGCTGGGGTATTGGCTAGATGAGACCTCCCCTGGATGACGAGAGAGGAGTAGGAAATAGAGACGAATTAGACATATAAGAAAGGGCAGGATAGTGAGCAACCCCTAGTTGAATACCGAGGTTTGGGTTAGGAGATGGGGATGCAAATGGGAGAATAGAGGGCAGGAGCTAAAGGGCAACCCCACCTGGATGTGTAGGAACGGGGGAACGGTTAAGAGATGGGTTGGAACTGCAGAATGGCGGACAGGGATAGCAGCTGGGGGAGCTACCCGACCTAGAAGACGGGGGACAGGATAAGAAACCGAAGTAGAACTGGGTGTTGGGCAGCTGAGGCAGGGGCTGTCGGAGACGATCCCACCTGGGGGGAGGTGGCGATGACGGTGTGAGTAGGGCGCGGGCTGCAGGGGTTGTGTGTGGGGCGCCTGGGGAGCGTGGCCATCCATCACGCTGTCGCGCGCGCCATCGGCTCGCACGCTCGTGCCCACGCGCACGCGCCCCGCACGCGCCGCCTAATTAAGACCGAGCGGCGAAAGGGCGGCGCGAGGCGCGTGGCCGCCCGGACGGCCTCACGGCAGCAACGCAGGAGGCGCACGACAACGCCCCTCGGGATTTGGCGCGACTTGCACTAAGCGCCCGACTCAAAATGTTATGCTCCGAAATAAGAGGGAATAACACATAACTAGAGTTTATTTTAATAGTACATTATGAAACGTTGATGTAATGATGGGTATTAATACACGGTGTGATATTACGATATGAGCGAGGAACGAGCGAGTTTCGTAGTAGTAGTTTCGTAGTTTCGTAGTAGTTGACAGTGGCGTAGCGTCAGGGGACGCTGAGATGCTGAGCATCCCCGTATATAAGAACCTTAAATACTGTATTGATAATCTTACAAGTGGTCTGTTGAGCGAAACACGTTTTGTATTAATTTTAAATTGATTTCCTATGATTGAATTCGGCGGGCTGTTGAAGCTGGCCTCTGATTGGTTGGAAGCTAAAATACTTCAGCGTCTGCCGCCAGGTTGCGACGAGCAATGACGCATGCGCAGATGGCGAGGTCCCCCTCTCCCCTCTTCATCCCTGGCCCTGAGAAACCCGATTGCTTTACGCTAGCGTCCAGAGCGTCTACTGCGGAAAGAAGCTCGTTTGTGCACGAGAGCGCAGCACACTTCAGGCGTTCAGTAAATTATCTTTCTCTCTCTCTCACTCGGGAGTCCCCGCTTGGTCATGGGTACAAACTGTAGAAATAGTGCCTGACTACTATTTCTTAATTAATATCCAAGAAATTGTATTATCTCTTAAATAGATTACATATTATTTAAGTCTGCAATGTATAAATTAACAAATGGTCTTATTGCCATTCGCGTATAAGAATTAAAGCTGAGCCATTGTATAATTTGCTTTCAAGACATCGGCAGCTCTGACTGCTGTGAGGATTTTGTGGGAAGCGCCTACACCGTCGTAAGCAATCGAGATCGTGGAAGTAGTCCCAGTGTATCTGCCTTGTGTTACGTTCGACTGTTAGACGAAGTAGTTGATAGTGACATTTTGTGTGTTATTGTTGAGCATCCCCAAACGTGTGAGTCACGCTACGCCACTGGTAGTTGATTCAGCCAAGGCCATCTAATGGACAGTGGCCATCTAGTGGTCTACCTAAATCTACCCTCGCATGCTGCCGCTGGTGGCTGTGGTTACCTGTCCGCCTGCTAGGGAATACTGTGCTAGTCAAATAGGATCAAAGTGAAATTACGATAAACTTTATTTTAAATAAAACACCACGAAAAAATATTATAATAAAAGAAATTAAAGCTATTAAGCATAATATAATATAAAAAACAATTTTCATGTTCACAATCGAACGAATCATTTGCTAAAACGATTATCAATGATTAAGTGTCAATACTTGGTTTGTAAACTTCTCTGTGATTGGTCAAAAACCTGTATCATAATGAAAACTGTATCGAAATGACTATCATTATATTGCAGCCATCAAATGACAGCATTATACAATGGGAGTAGAAAAAAGTATTTACAAAATACAAAATCGTACAAAAAAGCAAGCTACAAGCTAGCTGAACATGTGCAAAGAAGAAAAATACAAAGACCAAATAACAGTTGTCGTACCTGAAAATATCCTTAGAGCATAGCACAGTTCGCGAATACTCCGACAGAAACGTTGAACAGTTGGTTGGACGGGTAATCGGGCAGGTGATTGGACGGATGGTGGGATGAGTGGTCGGACAGGTGGTCGGGGCGATGGGCGGACGGGTGGGCAGAGGGACGGGAGATCGGAAGGGTGTTAGATTGGGTGGTAAGACAGATAGTAGATCGGATGGTAGGACGGATAGTCTGGTGGATGGCATGGTGGAATATTCTATATTAATAAAAGTGTCTAAGATTTCAAAATGACTTCTTTTTTGTAAGTTGGTAAGGTTATTTACACCATATAAAATACTATATTTACACGTTTTGTTTCTTTGTTGGGGCAAGTATAATCTCGGAAACGGCTAAACCGACTGTGAAGGTATTTTCATTTAAAGAAAGTATTTTATTGGCCATAATTTAGGATAATTCTTTTTCAGATCTTGAATTGCTACTATATAAAATAATATTTTTTCTTTTAATAAACTAGAGTTTTATTCTGAGAATAAAGTTTTGCCCTGAAGAGTTTCAAAACAGAAAGTATTGTCTACATACAATTCAGTGAAATCATAATATCGTTCACTTTCTAGCAAAATGAGTTTTTAAGTTTTTGCTGTAATCTGTAAAACGGAAAAGATAATGATCTCAAATAGATTACACGTTTTAGAAAGCTCCTAAAATTTCCTACTAAAATAGGACTCATTCATTGTGAGGGAGCAATTATCCTTTCACTAATTGAAGGTCAAAATTGTTACTTAATTTATCAAGATGACCGATTAGTGATTCCGGGCGCGTCACCTGTTCAAGTCATTACTCCCGTAGGTGTGGCAATTAGCTTCCCCGGCTGGATGGTGAGATCTGGCATCGACCTTCACGTCGGCTAACGAGACACGTGGTATCAAAGGGCATAGGTCCGTAGAAACGATGGTGGTAGCAACGATAATCGTAAGAAACGAGGCAGGGCGAGCGGGGCCGAGCAAGGAAGAGGCCATGGTGAATAGAGAGGAGGGACGGAGCAGGACAAATTAGCAGAGGGATACTCTGAAGATATAATTCATTCCATTTCGTGTCTAAAAATATCTGAAATAAATAAATACTCAGTCAAGGTATGTGCAATACAATACAATACAGAGGTAAGTAAGCTAGATAAACATATGTAACCTATGTAACATAACTGTATCCCTAGCAACGTTGCGTCGTACCGACCTCCAATTCCCTAAGACCTCCCTTGGATTCAGCCCTAAGCGAGAGTGCAATCCCTCGCGAGAAACACGACGAGGAAAAACTTCTGCTTCTTCATCTCGCTATCTCTGGCTTTTACTTCTTTAACTCGGCGCAGTGAAATATGCGGCTCGCCTCGCCTCGTCCGGGGATATATGAATGTTAAAACTGTCACAAGTTCTCGCGGTGGCGGGCGCCCGCTGTAATGGCGAGGTAAAGCTTGTTGGCAGCGACTCAGATAGAGGATGGTTGAAGAATGGCGGCAGTGCATTAGCCGCGCACGCGGGGCGTGAGCTCGCTCTGTGAGCCTCGTTTGTTCCCGTCGGCCCACGCCGCCAGCACCGCCCCGACAGTCGCTCAACACGCACTTCGGTGTGTATACAAGGTGATCCAGATGAAGTCTAAAAAGGGTTGAGATCGCCAACTTGCTTTGTTTTATTTTTATTTTCTTTTTTTATAAAAGGGTTAACCCTTAACTCGTACAACTATTTTTTATGCAACTTTGTGTAGTTTAAGGCAAAACGTTCATTTCCCGTTGATTTATCTGGTCTTAGGTCTGTCCGTCTGTACAGTAGCATCTAAACCGTTCAGACGATTTTCGCAAAAATTGATATTCTCTTATCCAACGGGGCGAACTCAAGGCCCTGCGAATTTGAAAGGGATATTTTGATTCTTGGGAGTACTTTACGGAAGGCACAATAACATTTTCAAAATTTTCTCAGAAATGGCTCCCAATTATATATTTTTCTCAGGTAGAGCAAAGAACGCTTGTAAAATGGCGCAGGTCACATTTTTTTCGACTCAGAATTTTCGAAAATTGTAAAACTCCAAAATTGTTTCGGCGTCTTCCTACAACTGCAAAATTGGAGATAAAAATGTTTCTTAATGTAATCTGCTCTTAAAAGTTAGATCTTTAAGAAATATTCTGTACAATTGTTTGAAAATATTAGTACTTTGCACATAATTTTGTATGTAATATTGGCAATTTTAAACACAATTGTAAAAAAAGGCTCAAAATGCTTGGGTTATTCTTTTCGAATACAGCAAATACGCTTGTAAAATGGCTCAGGAACATTTTTATCTGAGCATGCTCTCGCAGGGCAAAGCGAAATAGGATTAAAAATATGAAACAGATCCGATTATTATTAAAACTTGTGAACATTCGAAAATTGCAAATTCGATTCTCCTGCGCTTATTTTACTGAAGAGAGAATTTCACGAGAAAGCTCTAGTGTCAGTTGATACAATCTGCAATATTGTAGTACTAATATTACATATCCGTTACAAATAAAACAAACTAGTGGTGCTTCCAACGCACATACTTTCTCGCACTGCTTCTATATGGACCCCAATGCTATTCCACTACTTCATAAACCAGCAAAGTGTATTCTACCAGCAAACGTTTTCCGTACCGAGACCCGAAATCCGATACTTAAAGTTAGCGAACCGACACTTATACCACTACGCCACACTAGCACCACATGGACGAACAGAGCCATCAAAGAATCGAACCGAGCTACAAAATGGTAAATGCATGATAAAGAAACAATTGATACAATGGTAAATACGCTTTACAAATCCAAGAAGAGACGTGAAAAATTGTTGAAAGTTAAAAATTTGAAAAAAATTTATACGGACACTTCCAGTACATTTATCGTAATTATCAATATTTGTGATTCAAATGGTTTCACATGGTTTTAAATAAAATTTATAGAATTTTCAATTATTTCCTGTGACAACAGAGAATTTTGACAAATAATATTCCCCGACCAGGACTTGAATCAGCAAAGCTTCCCTCAGAAGACCTGTACCCCTGAAAGGGGGGTGCTGAAGACGCATGAGTCCCTTTCTTTGGGCTACTGACAGTATCGTATTGTTGCGATCAGATCGTTTCTCATTTTCACGGGAGTTGAGACGTGAATATTATGAAACAAACCGAGGCAGAAGCTGAACCCTTGATGAGTGGAGACTAGTCGCCGTGAACCGGTTTTTCCCAGAGCTGATCACATAAGGAACGCGGACACGGAAACCGGTAGGATAACGCAATGCATACTTCTTCCGGCGTTGAATGCGCTACACGCAACAGGAGCTCGGTTCAAACCTCTCCATGTCACCTTTTCACCACGTGGTATCGAAAATCTCGATTGAATTTGATCCCCTGAATTGTGATCCTGCTTGATGTTGTGGTGGTGGTGGTGGCGGTTGTTCTTTCTTGCACATTCGAAGTAAGAAGTATATTCAGTATTCATTAAAATTAGTTTACTACCTTTACTTTTGACACACACACACACATGCACACACACACACACACACACACACACACACACACACACACATATATATATATATATATATATATATATATAGTCATATTACATCCATTTTACTTTGCCATATACTTCCGTATATGCGGAGTAATATACGTAGTATAGGGAAAGCTATGTAATGCTCCTCGAAAAACGGCGAATTTTCGGCAGGAAAAAATTCATTGCCCTCATAACGAAAAAGTGGATAAACCAGTTGCTAAATTAAGAAAAAAATCTTCCAACACGTGGTGTAGCCAGAAACCCTGTTTGGTGCGTCCTACATAACGAAAAACCAATTGAAAGAAAAACGTCCCTCCATCCGTCCGTCTGTCCGGTGTCTGTGAACAACACTAGCGCCTAAACAATCTGTACGATTTTTTCCAAAATGAATATTCCTAGGTCGATCTGGTTCTACAAGAGGCACCGCGATTTTGAAAAACTTACTTCAAAATTTGAAGGTACTTTACATAAAGTTCCTCGGGCATTTTCAAAAGTTTCTCAAAAATGGCTCCAAATTTTTTCCTTAAATTTCCTGTAAGAACAGAATAAAATACACGTATAAAAGTGGCATATGTCCGATTTTCACGCTTAACTCTGAATTTTCGAAAATTACAAAAGTTTTTTTCCCCGCTGGATGGCGAGATCTGGCGCCGACCTACCGTCGACTAGCGGGGTTTTCCCCTCAACCAGGTATCTCCCACCAGCGGGGCACCGCCCCAGCCGGGACAAGCTGTAAGCTCCCGATCGGTCTCCCGGCTTGTGTGGTAGTGTAGTGCATGTTAGTGCAAGTGTGTGTGTGTGTGTATAAGAGAGGATAAGACGATGAAGAGGAAGGAAAGATCGCGCGCGGCCCGTGGTCCGTTTGTTAGGGTACTGCTCCGGCATTCGCCTGGAGTTGATCTGAGAACCCACGGAAAACTACCGATAAGAGCAGCCGGCCGCTAGAATTCTCCTTCAGACAGCGGCTGAATTTGACCTACTGACTAGCTTCTCCGTCGAATTCGCGAGTTTCATTCTCTTTGTATTTCGCACGAAATCTAGTATTTATATTATCCGAGTACGTGAACTAGTGAGATTAGTCCCGTAAATGATGAAAGGTTTTATCTCTAGCATTGGCGATATTCTCCTCTCGTCGGAAAGTGAGATCCGGTGTCGACCTATATGCCACCTTGTATCCTGCAGGTATTTTCCTCAGCGGGGCACTGCCACAAGTGGAACAAGCTCCACGGTGTCCCGATATGTACGATAGCGTAGTGATGTAAGTGAAAGTGTCTAACTGCAGCGGGGGGGGGACAATGACGAGCAAGGGAAGATCGATCTCGCGTGGTCTGAGTCCCGTTTGTTAGGGGGCTGCTCCGGCAAACGTTTGGTATTAATCGCAAAAATCATGGAAAGCTACCCATGAGAGAGCACGACTGCTAGTGTTCTCCTCCAGACAGTGACTGAATTTGCGCCAGCTAATGAGCTGGTGTAAAAATTGTTCCTTCATCAGAACATCTAACTTAGATCATCCGCGATCAACGATGCCGCTTGTGTGATGCCAGCGTCCATCCAGCATCCCGGAGACCTGGAACTGCTAGCGGCATTCAAGGAGCTGTGAGTGTGGATGAAGCTAGCGTCATTGGGAGGCGTGGACAGGCGGGGGAAGAAGGGCGAAGGGCCAGCTAACGGTTTCATTAGCGCAAAGGCCGCTAAGGGCGCGATGGCGTGCGTCGACCGCCTGCGCCCGCCGTACATCACGAGCTGCGCGCCGGCCACGCCTGCCCCCCTCACCCCTTGACCACCCACCCGCTGCGCTCCGCCTGGCCACGACTTATATCCCCACGTACAGAGCGTACAGGCTGTACATAGCATTACGCAATGTACTCCAGAGCAAGGCAGGGCTTACGAATTTAATTAAAGCACGAGACCCGATAACCGATATCTTGGAACCAGAGAAAAAGGCGTCTTTTCGTGACCCCGATAATTTTAACGCATTTCCATTTAAGCACGTAATAAATACTTATAAATTTTATCCCAGAATTTTGCCCCGCGTCCAACACTCAGATAGAACGTCGAAGGCTCCAATAACTAACGCCTGCCCCTTTAACCCCCACATAATCATGAAAAATCACTTCGGGACACAGCCCTCGTGAAATCAAGCCTCTTGCTTCGGAGTCTGCCCTCCGCCCGTGATAATGGCCACCCAGAGCGTATCCGCGTCTCTGATCATAACAAGTGTCTCCCCCTCCACCATGTACCCAGAAACAGGAGTGGGGATGAAGTCGATATAGTTGGTAAGAAATCGTTGTAAAGCGTTCACAACCATTTTAGACTGCATAATAGAAATTTGTATCATTTTGTATAACTTGTATTTTGTTCACTTCTGCAATAAACTCAGCGTGTTCTCACTCTCTGAGTTTCATTTCACCAAGTCTATTTGAAGAACCGTCGACTTGCCATCGACGTATTTTACTCACGTATCCCCTTCCTCGCTCCGCTCTGCCCAGCACTCACCTGTCCACCCCACCACCTGCCCGATTGATTTGTTAGTGATTCGAGGAGCTCAACTGCTAAGTTCATTAGTTCGTAAGTGTAGTGCTCAATTTTATCGCGGGAGGCGGTACCGAATTCGCTTGTTAGATGGCGAGATCCGCCTTGCAGAGTGCCGATCTTGCAGGGTTTTCTCCATCTCAAGTATCTCCTGCCAGCTAGCATCGCCTCAGCCGGGACAAGCTCTAAGCTTCCGACCGGTTTCCCGACATGTGTGCTTCTGCAGTGCATGCAAGTGTAAGGGAAAGGGGAAAGGATAGGACAAAGAAAAGGAATGAAAGATCGTGCGAGGTCCGTAGACCGTTTGTTGGGGTATTTGCCTGATTTTGATCGGAGAAACTACGAAGAACTACTGATCAGAGCGGCCGATCGTTGGAATTCTTCTCCAGAGAGTGACTAAATTTGACCTAGTTATGTAGCTGATGTGGAAAATATGCCACTGTCGGGCAACAAGCCGGTGAAAAGTCGAACCACAAAACGTCTCGTTCAGAGGCGCTGACTCCTTGAGCCACCGTATCCCTTCTGCTCACTTGTTAGTTTTCAGGCAAACGAAAAAAAGATTGTACCAAACTTACTCAAATAAAATTCAGAGTCTACTTTTTGTTGTCATTATAATTAAGGAAAATTCTACTTAATTATATGCTTTATTCGCTCAACCTGAGAGCGGATAATAAATTCAAGTAATTTCCGTGGTGGTAGCTGATATTTTGTTGTAATCCATAACGGTAATTGTAGGTTAGTTAAACCGTTCAGACAATTTTCTCGGAAATTAATAATTCCTCATCATCGTAAACGCACTAGACGTCCTGCGAATTTGAAATGTATATATTAAGTTTAAAGCCTGTTTCCGTAGAATTCTGAAAAAAAGATTTTGTGCAGGATTACATAACTTTCTCGTATACGAACGTACAGGAAGTCCCACCAACTGGGCCGCCCCTGTAACTTCTAAACGGTTCGCGATATCAAAATATTGTTTTTGCTCAAGAATGTGGAATCATGGAACAAGCGATATGGTGAGAGATATTGTTTGAAATACTTTTTTTAGTTTTCGAGATATTAATCATCTTTGATATTTTAAATGGAACCATATATTTTTCTCATTAGCAATGGATAGATCATAAAAAGAGGAATACAATATGTTCATATTTTGATAGCATTTTGTGTATAAAGTTATACTTTCTGACATAAGATAGGTGATGGGACGTCTGTATACTACTCCGGAGCCAGCTGCAGCGGAGGTGCGAGAGGCCATCTGAGCTTTGATTGACATGCAGGCGATACATTCGCCACAGCTCGTTGACTTTTGCAGCAAAGAAAGGGGCAGTCTTACTAACTAACTTATTACTAACTTAACTTATGGATGAAGCCAGCACTTTGGCCGGCAACCTGAGATTACATTTATGTTTAGTTATTATGTTATTAGTTCTTTCTGATGTGGCTCCTTGTTGTAGATTCTTGATTTTGTTCTTATTCATTCACACACATTCATACTAAGATCTATTTACAGTTACGCACTTCCACGCGACACCACGTCGTCTGCTCTCTCAGTCTGAATCAGTGAAAAACGACTGATTGACAGTGACTATTCACTAATGGTGTCAGTTAATGGTGTCAGCTATTTTCAGTCAGTGAACTGAACTGAAAAAAAATCAGAGAAAATCGGGTCCACTTTTTGAATCAGTGAAACTTCAGTCTGAATCAGTGAAGTCTGTGAAAACAGCATCACGTGAACCACTGAACAATCAGTGAACGATGATGGCACGGCACTTTTACCACTGATGACCAGTGAAATGCTGGCGGTCATCATGAAAAGGTTCGCATATTCGCTTATTGTCAGCGAAACTACACATTTCGACTGAAGACATCAGTGACTTCGGCTCTCACTGATTGAATCAGTGACAATTTCACTGTTTCAGATTCAGAGAGTGAGCCTGCGAGGGCGGCCTGAGCTTTTCGCATGTCATAGGCGGCCACGATGCGGTTGCGGTGCCGAAGGTTCACCGCGGGAGACTCGGGCAGCTCCAGGATGACCAACCCCTCCTGGCGGGGCGGTCGCTACGGCGCTGCTCGCAGGGACCCCTGCCCCCTCCCCACCTACTCTCTTAATCAGAATCAGTGAAATTGTCGCTGATTCAATCAGTGAGAGCCGAAGTCACTGATATCTTCAGTCCATTTGTGTTTCGCTGACAATCAGCGAATATGCGAACCTTTTCATAATAACCTCCAGCATTTCACTGTTTGTCAGAGGTAAAAGTGCCGCGCCACCATCGCTCACTGATCGTTCAGTCGTTCACGAGCTGCTGTTGTTACAGATTTCACTAATTCAAACAGTGGACCTGATTTTCACTGATTTATTCAGTTCAATTCACTGATTGTCAGTGGCAGCGTTACAACTACCACCATCAGTGAATAGTCATTGTCAACCAGTAGTTTTTCACTGATTTAGACTAAGAGAGTACGCACGCCGCTCTCAAGGACGTCTTTCGCGACAAGAGTCTGCATCAATCAAGCATCACGGGCTAGCTCTATTTGGCGCGAGATCTACAATCCCATCAGGGCCTATCCTGTTAAGAAGACACAGCAATGAAAGCAAGGAAAACGATTTTTTTAAATGTTATGGACGGGTGAAAGTTTGTGAAAACAATACTGACTATTTTATTCATTGGATGAAATGAAAAAAAATTGCATACGTAGCAGAAAGGAATGACATTTCCATTAGTACTTGTATTGTCATCCCAAATATATTGGTTCACATAATTCACCTGATACATTATGAGTGGACATAAGTCCGGCGTGTTATAGAAGAGATTTACAAACTTTTTAGCCATTGGATATTTCATTGACTTTAAACAGGTTTACAGAAAAATAACAAACTCCGCTGGTCTCCATCCCTGAGCAGGGCTGTTTCACCTTGCGAAGACCATTATAAAATGGTCCAAAACGTCGGCAACACAGCCTTCCGACGCGGGCGTCACCCGGACGGTCAAGGATCATTCACATGACCTCTGGCCGCGGGAGCCTACGACTCATTCACTTGAATTTGTTTCATTTTTTTGCAGTACTTGAACCAATTTTCAAAATTAAAATATAGAGATATACGAGGGTTGGGGCAGGAAGTTCATGGCAACTATTGTTTCTAAAAAAAATGTTATCGGACCACACAATTTCAATTTGAACGTGAAAAAAGTGCTCAGTAGGGTGTGTTGTACATCCACAA
>JAHLJT010009355.1:93732772-93752826 GCA_031308135.1 Acheta domesticus
GCGGCTAAATACAATGTCAACACAATACAAATGTACAGAAAAAAATCGCCGGTTTCTGCCGCAGCATTAAAAACTTTAGCTTTACTACGTAGCAAGTACATAGTAGGTATTAAGGAAAGAAAGTAAAACAGGAATGTGTGGCCGCTGTATGCGAGAGATGTAAAACACCAGTGAGTAAGGTGAGCAAAATGATTCTGTTTTTGTAGAGTAAAGAATTGCTTGTACGATTTCTTTCACGTTACGCCCTTCAGCAGCATTTTAATGTTTTAAGTTATAAATAAATCGGCCCAAAATAAGAAAATCAAAACAAGATATATTAGACAACTAGTATATAAACATATGATTCTAATTATTATTAAAACTCGTCATAATAAAACAATTTAATTAAAAGGATTATGATTGCTCATTTACAGGTCAAATTATTTAAAAAGATAAAATATATACAAAATTAAATCTTGAGTAGAATGTCAAATAATTAAAATTTTTAATTTCTATTTACATTGCAATATTTAAACATATTTGGCATAGTGTGGCAAGTACGAAGGCTATGAACCCAAGAAAAAATTTCAGTGTTCTTGGGTTCATAGCAAATTGCTGTTGTTACCACTGACTGCACCTTGAAAAGAAAAACATAGAAATACGCTTACTTTTTTGTCCCTGACACTAATTCAGATCCGTATTTAAAGAACAGATTTCATTCTAGAACAAAATATCTATCTTCAATGTAGTAGTTGTAGTACGATACCGAAAAAGATTCACTTGTGCACATTGAAATTGAAGAATCATTTTGAATACAAGGCTTGAAGTATTTTGTGAATCTTTCACTGCAGCTTTTACTCCAATACTTTTGTATGTTTCCTCTTTTTAGTATTCCGGATTTCAAATTTTCGCCACTTAGTTGGCACCGATTACATGTTTATAGTATATTTTATATTATAGTTTATATTAACTATAATATAGTTTATATTATAACAGTCACTGTCAGAAATTATCAATTCATGCACATCAACCAAATGCAAATAACGAACAGCTGAACATCGTGTTCTATGTTTATATCCGAAATATTTCATTACACAAATATTTTATTACTGATCATCATTATTTTTACTATCTTTTTTTAATTAAATTTAAAATTTTTCTCGGGATATTGTAATATTGAACACTAAAGATGGTTCAGAATATCATTTATATTTTTCAATGCTTAGATACTTTCATTTGCATTTTATTTCTTAAGAACGTTTAGCGAATTTGCATACTTTTCAAACTTACTTTGAAGGAGTATTCGTTCTTTGACGGCTCTCCAGTAACAAGCCTTATTCAGGTTGCATTGTTACGCATTTCATATTATACATACATAAGAAATAAAACTTCCATGAACATAATAAATACAAACTACAGGAACACATAATCTTACAGAAACTGTACAATGTACATGAATGGTTTCAGGGTGATGAGTTTAGGTCTTTTGAGACTTTCACTGTTGCATTTATGATGAGAAACAAACAAGTTTAACTTGATTTCCGTGGCAACAAAGACAGTTATCCAAAATGGTGCCAGAGTGCAGCACAAGCCAGATAGCAACAGTATGCGCGCGGATTACGAACTAAAAGAAGCGGAAAAGGTTAAATGCAAATTTTCTGAAGAAAATGTCCTTGCCTCATGAAATGGCCTATGTAGGTATCCATTAAAAAACCTCGCAGTGGATTTAAAAACCTATACTACTATATTAGTTTCACTGTTGCAATTATTATGAGAAACAAACAAGTTTAACTTGATGTCCGTGGCAACAAAGACAGTTATCCAAAATGGTGTAACAATGCAACCTGACTACTACTATATAAAGACACAAGGGCATTGCGTTACACTGCGATAATTCCAGGTTTGATTTAAAAATAGGTTTCCTGAATCAAAACCTTTTTGTACAAACGCAAATGCAAATTTGTTATTTATTTGTAAGTATATATATATATATATATATATATATATATATATATATATATATATATATATTGTGACGTACCGACTGCTCGGGGTCAATCGTGACTTACCCGTGAAGTGGCACGGTACAATAAATTTGTTTGTTTCAGGCAGGGCTCGGGATCTTTTTCGCGAATGTGGACCCTGGGATGTTCGGGGTGCAATAAATACATACAGTTTATTATACAACGACAGTTTGATGTTTATTCATCTAATATCACTATTACACTTTCGAACACTGATCCCCTATGCAATGATTACTATGTTTTGGTACCAAAACTTAATACCTTCAATGCTAGCATCATACCTGTTACCACCTGAGTCACGTCGCTTCGTTGGGGCCCGGCGCCGATGGTGGCGGCGGCTTCGGCTCCCGTCGCGTGGTCCCGGAGCCGTTCGGCCCCCAGCCGGAGATGAGTAGGCAAGTGTTCGCCCCTCACGCTGCTCCACGCGTATCTTCTACACTAGTGCATCTAATTAACTTATGCTTGTCCTGACAGTCTGAACTCCAGATTTGGGTTGTAACTGATTATGCTAAACACGTTACACTATATTACTCTCTGAATCACCGGTGAAATATCGGTAACCTATACCCACGTGTTCTTGTTCTCCTCACGCGTCATCATACAGTTTCATTATGGAAAGTTCCTATACACTGAAAACCCGTCAGACACTGCTTGATCGGTCTCACAAATGATCACTGGTTCAGTCACTGTCTTGTGCACTACACATTCTATCTTTCCCCAAAACCTACGTTCGCGATGCATGTGCTCACGCTACAGGCGGGTTTCACACTCTTCGGTTTACCATACACTCTATCCGTTGACTTCCCAATGCTGTTCGGTCTGCATCACACTTCTTTAACGGTCCGAAATGTAATACTATGCAAGTCTATTAAGTTATTCAGCACTTAGGGGTACTTTTCCCCAAATAACTCGCACCGCTCGCGCACCACCTCCGTCCGCTAGCGTGGCTTCCGCTCGTCTCCCCTTCTCAACCGACTTCTCGCTGTCCTCCCCTCGTGTCTCACGCTCCACGTGACGCCCCCCTTCCCCTCCGTGTTGCCATGCTGCCTAGTTATGCTCGCGCCGTTTGTATGTTCTCTGGTTGTTTAAGTTGAAATGTATCGCGTTTCTATTTAGAGGCGCGGTGCGTTTCATTACCCCCCTTTTATTTGGATTTTTCTCCGCAAAATTCAAGGACTTACATTGGTTTTACTAACTTGACACTTGGGGTGCGATGACTCTCCCTCCACAACATAGGTCTCTGGTTTCATGCTGATCCCCTCAGTTGATATGACATACCCGAGAAACTCAATCTTTTTAGTGAACCACGTTGACTTCTTCAAATTGAGCACCAAATTATTTTCTTGTAAAATCTGGAACAGTTCTTGCAAATCTTGAAAATGTTGATCGATGGATCCTGCCTGCACGACAATATCGTCCACATATGTCGTTACTCGGTTCGGCATCCTTCCTTGTATAATCTGGTCTACACATCGAATCAGTGCTGCTCCGCTGTTTCGTAACCCAAACGGTACTCTACAAAATACGTAGCATATCCCTTCAAATGAAAATCCAGTATATTTCTGGTCTTCTTCGGCCACCTTCATCTGCCAGTAGGCCTTGCTGAAGTCGGTGCTCGAGAAAATGATGCTTCCCCCAAATCTCTGTAGTGCTTCTTCTACTGATGGTGGTGCATCCCTAAATGGTAATGTCACTGCATTTAGTCTCCGAGCGTCTAAACATAACCGTAATCCTCCGTCCTTCTTTTTCACGATTACCATAGGATTCGTGTACGATGTTTTTTCTTTCTTAATGATACCATCGTTCACCATAGATGCTAATAACTCCGCTACTTGTTGTCTCAGTGCGACTGGTATTGGGTAATTCCGTTGCTTGAATGGAGTGTAGTCCGTAAGTTGAATACGGAATTCAAACCCCTTGATTGGCTCTCGATTCTTCTGAAATACTTTCTTGTTTTCTATTAATATTTCTAACAGTCTGGATCTCTGCTGATCTTCCAGTGCTTCTGCCTGGTTGACTTGTTGTCGTAGTTTTTCTTCTATTCCCTCTTCCGATAATACGCCCGTACATGCTTCAAATTCCTCTTCCTTCCCCATATCCATCTCGATTCTTTGGTATCCTAGTTCTATCACTTTGCGGTCGAGGTCAATAATCGCCCGTTGTTCAGATAAAAAGTCTGTCCCTATGATCGTTGGATATAATAAATTCTTCACGACTAGAGCTACTATCTCGTACGCCTGGTCGCCGATTTCAACTTTAAACATGATTTGTTTCGTAATAGGGCTTGACTTCTTTTGAGTTGCTCCTATCACGAATGCCCTATTCATGGGCAAGCACATTACTTGCTTTCCTTTCGCAATTAATTCATTATAAAATTCTTCTGATACCACTGTTGTAGTACAACCAGTGTCGACCAGTGCTTCTGTTACCACCCCCTCACATTCTATTTTGATCGTGGGACATTTTCTCATGCGAACTTCCGAACTTTTCTTCCTCTGCCACGGTTGTGATTCATAAGATACCGACCGAATCGTGTTGATAGGGACCACATTCAGTTCTTCCTTCCTTGTGTCCGTAATGGGGTCGCCTGTCATCACGGACTCTATCTGTTTAAAGATGTTCCCTGTCCTCCACTTGGGCCAGGCCGTGCTGATTGATTGGGCGTCCCTTGGTTCGTTCCTCTCTCTTCTTCTCGACGGTTTGGGTCTTGTCCTCTCCATTGCGGTCTTTGATTATTCTGTTCCGATTGCCCCCGACTTCCTGTCTCATGTCGTATCCACTGGTTGTCTGCTCCACCACCGTTCCCTTGTCTACTGGCTGGCTCCATGCTCAGGGTGTTCACATTTCCTTCCCTCTTGTTCTTCGGGGCATTAGCAAAAGTTAGGTCATACCCTCCTAGTGCGTTCATGAAACTTTCTAGATTGGTGTGGTTCGCACTTCGTAAATTGTTTTGGATCGACACAGGAAACTGGCGCGTCAATAGACATATGATTTCTTGATCATTCATTGGAGGGCGTAGTGTTTTACAATCTCCAACGCGTTGCGTTGCGTATTCCCGCATGGTTCCCATCGACTGGTTATAATACCCATTCATCAGATTTAACTTTACATTCATTTGAATCTCGTCGTTCCAGTACCGCTCGTAAAACCGGTCTTGAAATTCCTTCAATGTCTCCGGAAATGCATCGAATGTGTCAGCCCAGGGTTCGTGCATTTCCATCCAGCATCAGGTATAGGAATTGGACCTTGCATCTTTCCGATGTGTTGATCACGGCTAGATGTCGTTCTGCTGCTCGCATGAATGCACAGGGGTTTACTCGACCATCTCCCGAAAACTTTAGTGACTTTGGGGGCGTGAACGTTGGTATTCCACCAGTGATGATTGGCATTATCCGACATTCTTTAATTAGTTCCACATCGGACTGCAAGGATGATACTTTTTCTTCGCATATTCGGATGTTTCCCTTTATTTCTTCCTTGATCGATTGCTGAATCGTTCTTGTGTCTTCTTCCCTCCTATGCACCTCGTTCTTGACTTGAGTCTGGATATCCGCCATTTTGCTCTCCACTGTTCGGATCTCCTCTCGAAATTGACCTTGTACCCCCTGGATTTTCTTGTCTTGTACGGCAATCTGACTATTTACTTGGTGATGTAACTGAGTTTCCAATTCTCCGCTTATTTGGCTTATCTGAGACTTCAGTTCCCCCTTCTGTTCCGAAAATTTCTCTAAAATCCACTGATCTTGGGCTTCCACTCGTTTCGCAAGTTTAGACACTTCATTCTTTGTTATTTCGACTCGTTGATCGAGGGATTCTACTTGTCCTCTAATCTCGTCTCGTAACTTGTTATACCGTTCTTCAGCTCTCCTATCCTGTTCTTCAATTTTTCCATTCAGTTCTTCAATCTTTTGTTCGGTCTTTTTGCCCTGTTCCGCCGATTTCTCAATTTTTTCTTCAATCGCCTTTGCTGCGGCTTTCTGTTCTGTCATTATTTGCCCACTCAATTCCCCAATCTTACTATCTAGTGTTTTCATCATATCCCTTTTTTGATCGTCCATTGCCTTCAATATCGTTTGTAATATGTCTGTGGAATATTTGTTCGATCCTCCCGATTTGGGTTCCCTGCTGCCTGGTTCATCGGTGTTGATGTGACTTGTACTTCTTCGGTAAAACAGTCGCCCGACGAGTCGTCCAATTTGCTTCCGAATCCGGTATCCCCATTTTCCAGGAATGTACTTCCACCTATTCCTTCATCCGCGTCTCCTCCACGCTCTATCTTTTCCTCCCGCTCTAACGTCGCTTTCTGAGCCTCCATCTTGCTACCGCCAACTAAACTTCCGCCCCCAATTACTTCGTAGCGTTCACTCATTTTGTCCATCTACTGTAAAAAGTTTCCGTACCAGCAATGCTGCTACCACTAGCTTATCTACACTCTCACTAATGCTGTAATTATTCGCAATTCTACTAATCTGATCCCCAAGTAATTGTACTACAACAATGCCTTAGCAATGATTCTGAACATTCACTATATTCACTGTTCGTTTTAACTTTTGCATGAAGACCACATTTGCATAATCTACTATGTGATCGACCCAATTCCTTATTACACGATTACTGCCTATAATATCAAATACACACTCTTTATAATTAAGTTCTAACATCAACTATGCACATAAATTCAATACCCAAATACTCTTCATAAACACATCACATGTATCAAATACTGCAAATAACCCTTCTAGTAAGTTCCTGAAAATAATAACATCAATACCCTCAACACTCTGCAAAACTGCTATAATAATTCACAATCAAATTTCACACACTCCTAGCACTTCCCTCAGTAATACATAAACATACAATTTGTTACTTCATAATCTTACCCACAAAATTTCAACGATACAACTTATTTTCCTTAACATTGAATTATTTTCCCTTGACTTTAATCTATATTGTCATTTGCACACGTATTTATTCCCACAGATATTAAAATAATACACACTGTATTTCTTTTACACATATATAATGGTTATGCTACACACTGTTTTCTAAATTGACTAATTACACAATTAACAAAATAATATTTACCTTCACAATTACTATTGTATGTAAATTTTCTACATTTGCTCTATACTTCCTCAACAAACATTTAATTTTACTCAATGAACAATAAACCACTACCCGTACCCACTATATTATTCCAATCTTTCTGTTTATCAAAACTGCTATGTATTCTAACATTTTCCATATGTCGTTGTTAATACAAGACTTATTAATTGTATTTCCCAAATGATCACTTACACATACACACTGTATTAGTGTAACTTTTGTGATCACTAAGTAATTATTATATCTTTACACTTGCTACACATATTTCTGCCCATGCACATGTTATTACAGTTATTCACCACCAAACAATAAATTCTTGCCCCTGTCTACAAATTGTTTTCAACTCTACTTTGTTATACCATTATACTACATCAACAATATTTTATATTCCCCCAATTATAAATTTTCCCTTCCAACATTACTTTTTATAACTGCTTGCACGTTTTTACAATTACTAATAACTACCATCTAATAACTCAATACACTACAAACATTTTTTTTTTACACGGTATTATCTTTCAAACTTGATTTTACTCACACTGTGACTTTCCAATGTTTGGTTACATTTGCCAGGGCCACATTTCTTAAATACGCGAGTACAACCTGTTCAGGCGCCAATTGTGACGTACCGACTGCTCGGGGTCAATCGTGACTTACCCGTGAAGTGGCACGGTACAATAAATTTGTTTGTTTCAGGCAGGGCTCGGGATCTTTTTCGCGAATGTGGACCCTGGGATGTTCGGGGTGCAATAAATACATACAGTTTATTATACAACGACAGTTTGATGTTTATTCATCTAATATCACTATTACACTTTCGAACACTGATCCCCTATGCAATGATTACTATGTTTTGGTACCAAAACTTAATACCTTCAATGCTAGCATCATACCTGTTACCACCTGAGTCACGTCGCTTCGTTGGGGCCCGGCGCCGATGGTGGCGGCGGCTTCGGCTCCCGTCGCGTGGTCCCGGAGCCGTTCGGCCCCCAGCCGGAGATGAGTAGGCAAGTGTTCGCCCCTCACGCTGCTCCACGCGTATCTTCTACACTAGTGCATCTAATTAACTTATGCTTGTCCTGACAGTCTGAACTCCAGATTTGGGTTGTAACTGATTATGCTAAACACGTTACACTATATTACTCTCTGAATCACCGGTGAAATATCGGTAACCTATACCCACGTGTTCTTGTTCTCCTCACGCGTCATCATACAGTTTCATTATGGAAAGTTCCTATACACTGAAAACCCGTCAGACACTGCTTGATCGGTCTCACAAATGATCACTGGTTCAGTCACTGTCTTGTGCACTACACATTCTATCTTTCCCCAAAACCTACGTTCGCGATGCATGTGCTCACGCTACAGGCGGGTTTCACACTCTTCGGTTTACCATACACTCTATCCGTTGACTTCCCAATGCTGTTCGGTCTGCATCACACTTCTTTAACGGTCCGAAATGTAATACTATGCAAGTCTATTAAGTTATTCAGCACTTAGGGGTACTTTTCCCCAAATAACTCGCACCGCTCGCGCACCACCTCCGTCCGCTAGCGTGGCTTCCGCTCGTCTCCCCTTCTCAACCGACTTCTCGCTGTCCTCCCCTCGTGTCTCACGCTCCACGTGACGCCCCCCTTCCCCTCCGTGTTGCCATGCTGCCTAGTTATGCTCGCGCCGTTTGTATGTTCTCTGGTTGTTTAAGTTGAAATGTATCGCGTTTCTATTTAGAGGCGCGGTGCGTTTCAATATATATATATATATATATATATATATATATATATTTGTTCAAATAAAGCTGATATATAATCTATGAATGTACTGGACCAATATCGATGAAACTTTTGTGCTAGCTTCCTTTGAAGGTTAGGAGTAGACTACGATTTACAACCATAAATCTCAATATATTTTCAAAATAATTACTTTTCTGGACTTTATTGGCATAGCATTACATCACAGATTCAAGAGTGAATCAATGTTCAATAATTTAGTTGCGCGCCAGTAGCGGATGACGAATGAGATCAGCATTCAATTCATCAATGAATAGAATTGCGTATTTATAGAATTCTGTTTATTTTCTGAGATTTTCTCTGCTACATTTGTAAAATTCACTTGAATTTTAATTTTACTTGCTTCTAGGCATAAATGTATGAAGTGTACCAAAGATATGAAAATGATTGGAAGGAATTTTCTGATGGATGTGTACGAGCGACAGTGCGAGCGGAAACATATTATTATTATTTTGGATTTTGTAAGTCTCTCGCCTAGCGTGGTGTACTACAACAGACACCGGGACCTTTGGAGAACCAAGGTGCCTGCTTTGCTTGCAAACTCGGGCGGTCAGAATTCGATGTGAAGTTACATTAATATAAACTTTCTCACGATGCGTGCAGTACTCAGGAGAACAGCCTTTTGCATTGTCTGAATGTGCCAGTTTTTAAGGCCAAGCCTTGCAGACGATGAAGTTTGTTCTTCAGAGATCAGTCCATTTGCAGAGATGACCACAGGGACTACATCAACAGCAACTAACCGCCATATGTCGATCAGTTCAATAGCCAAGGCCTAATATTTTCGCTTCTTCTCGGCAACGGAGGGAGCTATATTTCGGTCTAAAGGGATAGCTACGTCGACTATAATCCCTTTCCGAGAAAACTTGTCGACCCATATTTTAAATCGCGTCCTGTATCCCTCCACATCCGCTTCAAGTATGGTAGCCAAAACGTACGCATGCATAATGGAGATATTTAACTCCTTAGTTCATTTCATGCGCTGGCGTTTGTTCTGAGGTCGGGCGGGGTGAGATGTCGTCTTACCCACGCTGCGACCCCCAGTGTTTGTTTGTATTGTGGTCGCCATAAGTGGTGCAGCGCCACACCTTCCCCGATGGTATGAGGAGGCTCCACTGCTCTCCACTGGCACAGATAGCAAATTTCTCACTGCGAGCCCGGTGCCAGAACTCGCAGTGCCGCCTTACAAGTGCGGGTCGCATGCGTCACGAATCCTTTGACTTCTTCTCATTACTGCTTCTCCACCGGCGGACCGGGTAAGAGTCGAGAGTGGAAGCACCTCTCGTCTCTGAGCCAGAGACCCATCTGCGCACCATCACCCAGCCCCTAAGGGCGAAGCTCAGGCACCTACAGCCCGGAAAAACATAGGGGTGGCTATTTCGGATGCTGATCCATCTCCCAGTTGCCAGTTGGTTCGCCGATCCCTTTCCCGAAAGTAAGGGGCAGAGCTCACCTCCCAGCTTCCAGAGGAACAGACAGGCATCCGATTTGGCGGGTTATTATTATTATTATTATTATTATTATTATTATGATTATTGTTGTTGTTGTTACTACTATACTATTACGAGTGATTTACGTGTTGTGCCGAAACTGTGACGTATGGATGAATGTTTGTGGGGAAGTGTTTTATTACAGTGGGGAGTGAAAGCGTACCTTTGGGCGGTGAAGGAATGTTTGTTTAAATTGATAAAAGTTCGGCAAGAAGTATAATTGAAGTAAAACAGTAATGGTAAATGAGTATTTAGAGGAATTTTATCTGTGTCAACGCTGGTTTTTAAGGTTGTTGAAAAGAGAGATATGATAAGCTTATTTTAGATAATAGAATTACCTTTGTCAAGCCGGGATCCACTACGATCTAGGATTTTTGGAGATAATATAATTGTCTAAGTGTTTAATGGCTCCTTTCCGTCATCCACTATTTACCAACGACCCTAAATGCGTAATCGAATTCAATTGAAATTAGTTCAATTATATTTAAACAAATACATTAAGATCAATATTTAAACATATATTTATATATTAAGATCAATTTCAGACTTTTCTTCGTAAATAAGGTGAAGACAAAAATACGAGAACAGTTTTACATTGTGGCAATTGACTGAAAGTGTTGGAATAATATACAAAATTCCACAAAAAGAATATACGTTAGCACATATATTTTATGTTATTTAGTTTAGATTTGTTTATTATTTTCAGTTGTAATGTCAATGAATTTTGGGTCGGGGACCCCAATAACAAAAAAGTATAAGTATTTTTAGTGAGAAAGTGTTTTAGTGGGAACGGAAGAGCAGGTATTTCCAGATGGGAGCAAGGCAGCGAGGGGCGGGGAGAGGGTGGAAAGGAGATACAATAGAATAGATAGAAGTACGCTCTGCCACAGGACAAAAATCAAATGGGGTTCCTCTTTCTGTCTTACAAAATTATCATGATAAATACCCGGACAACGTTCCGTTTGCTTGACATGATGGGCTTTTATGTAGAGGAAATTTCTCAAATTTGGCTTTTGTCACTATTTTAGACTTAAAACTCAGTAGGATCCTCCCTTAAATATTCAATGAGATCTTTACTCGTCATGCCTTGTGTCATTACTCGTCACCTTTGCTTTAAGAGATGACAGGAATGTAAATAATGTTGATTCTTAATAGTCTTAGCACTATGGGCACTCAGCTTACACCGCAATTGAAAACAGCTAAATTTTCATTAGTATAGGACGGTTTCCGTATGCAATTTACAACATAATGATAATGATGTATCATGTTATCTCCCGTAACGTCTTTCACCTGAGAGAAAATGTTCGAAATTTACATCAAAGCGTTTCTACGGGTTTATTTTCGAATATTTCAACATCAAAGGTGTGCTTGTCGTGGAGCCCCGAAAAGAAAATTCTGTCTGTTGGTGAGGGACGATTAGCGAAGCAGGAGGAAGGAAGGGGAAGGGAGGGGGAAGGAGGAGAAGGAAAGAAGTCACGCAGAGGCGTGCGCTGGTGGGTGTTGTTTCTGGGGGAGGCATTTTTCTTAGGCTCTCTCTCTGCGCGGACGCCTCGTCCATTACTCGCGTCCGCACAGGCATTTGTTTGCAAGTTGCGTTCGGACGACTTGCCAATTGCGTTCCGCCCCAACCAGACCCGGCGGATAATGTGGGTATTGTGGGAAGCTATAGCAGACGAAAAATTCTTCTTCTTCTTCATCTTCTTAAAAAGTATAAGACTTGTTCCTTTCCAAGAATTATAACGAGTCTTTCCATCTTCTCCTGGGTCTACCAACTTCTCTTCTTCCCCTCGGCCTTTCGTCTCTAGCAATCCTCACGATTCTTTTCTCCTCCATTCTCTCAATATGATCGTTCCATTCCTTTCTTCGGTCTGCTACCCATTCTGTAATTGGCTTAATTTTACACACTTCCCTAATACACACTTCCTCTGTTTCTTTCTTTATCCAGTAGAGAGTGATTTGTAATTTTCCTCAGAACTCTCATTTCAGCGATCTCAAGTTGTTGTTGGGTACGTATTTTTTCGTTTCTTGTTTCTGCTGCATATGTTAGTATTGGTCTAATTATTGATTTATATATTCTAACCTTCGAGTCCTGTTTTAGATGTTTATTGTACCATATTGAGTAGTTGAGACAGCCAGCGATCCTATTACCCTTTATTATTTGCTCTTTGATTTCTTTCTGCGTTTGCCTTGAGCTTGTTAAAGTTATTCCCAAATACTTGATCCCTAGAACTTGTTCTATTATTTGATTATCCACCACCAATTTACACCTAATCGGATTCTTAGCAATTGTCATAGCTTTCGTTTTCTGAGTGGATATTTTTAAATTAAAATTCTTACAAATTTTACTGAATTCATACAACAATCGTTGTAAGTCATCAAAAAATTCGAGTGGTTAAAATAGCCATTCGGAATTTGTATTGAGAGGAATATTCCGTAAACATCAAATTTCAGCAATGAACGACTTTTCTCTGTATTGCGTCGACTCAAAATGTATTTGCAATGACTATGTTGCAAGATAGACTCAACAAGATTGCGATTTTAAATGTTTAAAGCGACATGACCGACAAAATCGATTTGCAAAAATTGTTAAATAAGTTATATCAAAAAATGAAAGCGCAGTGCTGTTTTTACATTGCAAAATTAAACTTCTGAAGTTACTTAAAATAGATGGGGTAACAATTTAATGATAAACGTGACAATTCGAAAAATTTTGTATTTTTCCCTTCACATCCATTTTCGATGGGAGATAAAGGGGGGACCCCCATCCGAGTCGACTACGCACACGAACCAACCTCCGGCTGACACCAGTCTCCGGTCCCGTCTAGCCCTCTGTCAACTCTACTATAGTAATGGAAAGACAGGTGCTCTCATATGTCATCTTAGAGCCTCGTCTAACGTATGAAGTTTTGATACAGAAGTAATTCATTTAAAGCCTACATAGATATCGTTCAATTACTAGAATATACATTTTTGCATCAAGAAGAGCGCTGTTTATACTACTTCATATTAACAGTTGTGATTGTTTTAAAACTAGCAGCTTACGTGGCGTGAAATGGGAGCGCGGATAATTTGGCGCTTCTTAAACAAATGAATTATTTCAGAAAATGTACATAAATTTACACATTAAAATGAATTATGATAATTATTGTCTTAAATAATATTATGCAATAACAACCATATTAAAACAATGTCAATATATCATGACATTGACTAGTATCACAACTATAATCAATTTGAAATATACGTTTAACTCCGAGAACAAAAGAATATTTATCTCAATGTTTTAGAAATATCCCTCAATATATAACCTTTTTAAATAAAATTCCAGTCACACATTGACAGTAGAACAAATAATTCAAATTACTGTGTTTTACACTCGTTTCAATAGACTCCAACTATGCGGAGCACGGAAATTGGTCATGATGAGAATACTTATAATTCTACAGCCTTAGCGAGCACTTTACGATATCGCCCCAATTCTCTCATCCAGCACCGTTCCCGCCACGTCCTCCGGACTCCATTTTCTCCCGCATCCCTCTACCTGATTCGCAACCTTCACCCCATGCCCCCTCCCGGTTAACCTGCGCTTCACCCTTCGACTTCACGGCCCCCACGACCTTCATCCGTCCGCTCTTCTCACGACTCTAACCAGCCTTCGTCTCCCCCTCTCTTCATTCCACTCTCCTCCATTTCCACTCTCCACCTGCCCCTTTCCCTGCTTTCGCGAACTCCCCACTTTCCATTCCTCCAACCCCCACCCACTTCTCCTCTCTCCTCCGCCCGTCATGCCTCGTCCACGCCATCCTCCGCACCACGATGTCTATCTTTCACCTAAGCCCACTTGCTCTCTAGAGCTCTCCGACCCCGCTTCCCTCCACCCTCTTCCTCACCCCTTACCCTCCGCTCCCGCCATTCCAGACACCTTCGCCTCCGCCCCTTAGCCCCGGAGTGCCACCGCGATAAACTGAGTGGGTGGCAACTCACATACACACGCGAGAGATTAAAAAAACGGATGTGCTAATGCTTCACACGACACTTTCGCGGAATAAAATGAAGCTTCTGGATCTTTCTTTCTTGCCTCCAGAGCCGATTTCACCTACGCTTGTAGCTGTTAATGTCATTAGGGCAACAAAACAATATAACCGACGAGATCAAAGTTTGTAGATAGGTAAGGCCGAGTAGGGTGTAGATAGGTAAGGCCGAGGTAGTCGAGGTGTACGCAGGTAGGTCAAGAATCTTTTATATAGTATATCTCTAACTGCGGCGATTAAGCACACCGCACTAGAAAGACGAGAATTAGGACTTGCAAGTGAGTTGTGCGGTAACATTACCCTTCTTTTCGAATAAACAATTACAGTTATTGTAGTGTCAAGAACCATACAGGTTATTAGTACTCCCGCTGCCGATTCTCCCCTCCCCCGGCGAACTCACTCCACCACCATCCACTCCGCCCTTTTCACCTCTTTCCACACACTTTCACAAACCTTTCACACACAACCCTTTTCAACGCTCATTACATATTAATGGGGCTCCGTTTTTATGGTACCTTAGGGTCAGTCGATCGTGGTTTTTCGCCTAGCTCAAAAATGTAATGTTTTAAATATTAATTTTGCATTTTTTAATGGTTTTCCTGGACATTTTGGCGTATTATTCTCCGCGAAAAATGTGAGCTCTATTTATATTCATCTGAATCCGTTATTTGTTTTATCGACCGTATTTCGACCAATCCTTTACGTAATAACGACTTCTTAAAAAAATACAAAGAAGAAAAAAAGAAGGGCCTCGTGACGCCCAGTGTACGGCAAGAGAAACATCTGCACATCTAAGGAATCGGAAAAAAAAGATGTGTTTTGTGCTTTTCTCACAGATAACTGATATTATAATGAAGTATTGATACTACTTCCTTGTAAGTGTATTGATGTAAATGAGGATTTCAAAGCAACAACATTGCTTAGAAATGTTTAACTGACAAAATAGACGTATCTACCTATGGGCTGGTTGTGAGCGTGGGAGTCGCCCTAGGCTCTTGCGAATCTCCCCCATTAATTAACGCACCGCTTTTGGGGATCCTCACCCCACTCCCGTCCTCATCACAACGTCCTCCCACTGTGAACCAACGCTCGCCTCCCTTGTCGTCCCTCCCGAAGCTGTCTTCCCTCTTCTTCCCCATTGTCGGCTTTTTACGGGTCGCCCCCCAGTGAGTTTGAGACTCTAAATAAATGTTTTTGTGGAGTTGTAATTACTTCCTGCGTGAATGGCGGACGGCATCAGCGAGGCGAGATTGTCTGCGGACGCCGCTAGCGCGACAGCGCGGCGGGAAAGGGAACTAGGGGGCTACCTGTTCAGACTATGTTATGCTTGTTCACTTTGAGTTTGCTCAGTGTTGCCAGATTGCACGAATTTGCCTTGAAAAGGGAAATATGGCTGTGTGTGAGGAGAAAATGGGAAAAACTTGATTTGCAAAAGTTGGGGAAAATTTCAGCAAACAAAACAATAAAACTTACCTGAGCAATTCTCCTTATGGATGACGATACCAAAAAAAATTTCAGTTTATTAATAAATTCTATCATATCTGGTGATATAATTATTAATTTAACATATGAGGTGACATAATGATTAATAATTTTACATTATGTTAGAAAATAGATAATAGGATGCACTTTATAAGGAAAGATAATTTAAATTCTTGTTGAACTGAAGAGAAACACTTTGGGGCAATTACTACAATTTTACTTCCTAAATTTCTTAAAGAAATTTCATATTCGATGCAACCAATTGCCACCGGTGGCAGATTAAGGAATTACTATCGTCATGGAATCGGATATCTAAACTGAATACAGTAGAAACACCCGAATTCATTTTCGCCACGTTCAGCCCATTCCATCACGATGGCTCAGTAGTATCATTGTTGGTACCTCTGCAGCGTCGACCTGGAGGTCCTCAATTCTAGTCACAGCCTTGACGGATTTTCGACCCTCCATAAATAGATGGAACCCAACCACTATCTGAAGGAGTATTCTAGAGGCCGGCTGCACCACTCGGTGATTTTCCGTGTTTTTTCTATCAATACCAGGTGAATGCCAACACACTACCCAAACAAAACGAGACTCGGGTGGCTCGGGTCCGGCACGATATTTCTCTCCTCATCTTTCCTCTCCCCTTTGGCACATTCACACTCTTACACTTACGTGCACTACACAACCACAGAGTGAATACAGAGTGAATACAGAGTGCAAAGAATTTCTCCTTTGATACATCCTTCCTCATTTTTGCCCCTTCATTTCCCATTACACTCACGTCACTTACATGCACTTGACAACCACGCACGTTGGGAGACCAAATGGGAGCTTAGAAATTATTCTCGCTTGGTTGGAGGCAAGCTGGGAGAAACCTGGAAGGGAAACCCGAAAGCCGATTGATACATCTCACAAACTGGATCTCAGGTTCCAGGGTGAAAAGAACACTGCCACAACCCGGGGATACAATAAATAGTACTGTCATAAGCCAAAAAAAACCCACAGGATTTTGTGTTGGAAATCGGCATCAAGCATGTAGTTACGATGGGAATGTATGCATACAGAATGTTCAAACTCCAAGAATATACGTTATTAAGACTTACCAATTAACAAATATAGTATTCCATGATTGACGTGTAAGAACATCGGTTCATTTTCAAAGCATGGTCCCGAGGACATACAATGCAGAAAGTGTAGAGGAAGCTGTGGTCATGCGAAAAGGTTGATATAATCGCTGTCTCGTCAGAACCCGACTGGGACTGTACGGAGATGATTTTAGTCGAGGACTGGGTAATAATTCAATGTAAAGGAAGTGGGAACTTGTAATTAATTGTGGCGATTTTTGTATCGGATAAGTTAGAATTCATGGATATCATCTGAACGTGCATTATAATTTAGATTTCTAATTTAAATGAAAATAGAATCCGGATCGAAGGAATTAAGCTAGAATATATTCGTAAATGGTTATGATTTTACGGGTTGGATTGGAAGTAGTCGCGAGTAAGTGCTTCATCCGAGGCACAGGCAGGGCCAGTCGCCACCGCGAATTAAAATGTAGGGAATTACAGATTATTGAATAAGTCATTCTGGGGCATTCGTAAACTTCTCCCGATGTTATAATAACACGATTGGAAGGACATAAACGAGAGCATCCCAAGAACTGCATCCATCCTGAAGACAGCAGAGAAAACATCATGGAAGACTTACGGACACGTAAGTATATGAACTTTGCCAAAACACATACAAGAACTTTGATGTACATATGAAAAGTTATTCACATTATTCATGAGCTCTATAAATAATTTATTTATACATTTGATAAATTCTTATTGTTGAATAGAAGAAAAGCTGATAATTTATAAGAATTGCCTTCAATTAAATACTTTGCTTTAATCCATAGAACTTCCAGGAATCGTAATTCTGTATAGAATTACATGTACACATGCAGCAAGTAAGGTAATAAATGTTATACTCGTATGTCGAAACCCATGATTGGATTTAAAAATGAAGTTCATGTAATAATAATTTAACATTGAGAGAATTTATGAGGATAGCAGGGCAATAAAAGAATAAAATTTATAGCAGATGAATTAATCTCTTTATAATATCCATAAGATTTGTTTTTAAATAGTATCAAGATTGATTAATTAAAATAAGTGGGCTTATCTCAAATGTCAGGGCCAAAGTGGAGACCAAATGAAATTAATTAATTATTAAAAACAGAAGGAATATCTCAGTATATTTAAAGGACACTTATTGACTCTGAAATGTGCGTTGGTACATTTCATCAGGACAGTTCTTGAAAAAATTCAATTTCTTAAGCGTATATTTCATATTTTTAATAGTCTTAGTGAGATTAAATCCAACAATAATCAAATAGCCAATTTGTATTCATAGAATTAGAGACTCAACATTTTTTGTGCGTCTGTAGCTCAAAATGGGGTTGTCCAGATGAACTAAACCCACAAAAATCAAGTAGGTCTAGAGAGGTTTAAATTGGAAGATTTTAAGGTGTAAGAATATACGTTTTACGCCATTTAGAACTTTAAACTCCAGGTTTTAAAGGTCAAGTACGCGCTGTTTCATAGTTATGCATACTTAAACGCGCGAAAGAAGAAAAATATAGAACGGGCGGTAGTAGTTTATAAAGTTTTACGTTTCAAAATATAATATTAATATTAATGTAATCTATGTGATGTTCAATAGTCGGAAAAATTAAATTTTTAAAGACACCACGTCTGTAAAAATTCATTGTGCATTGGAGACGTTCAAGCGTTCTTAACGATGTGAAATATTGTCGAGTGAAAAAATTACAGTAGTAAGAAAGTAAAATTATAAGTTCTGGTAGATAAGAAAGATAATCATTGTTATTATGGTTAATTATATTGATTGTAATTGTCATTAATTTCTTAGCTGTTACAGATATTAAGAATTCGTTGAAATGCTCAGAAAATTTTTAAAAAATCAAACAGATTACCTTCATAGAGAAACCTGGCATTTCCGCCCATTTTAATTCAATGTACCCAACAGAACGTGAGACGTGGTGGAACGGTTGGCGACTATTTTGTGAAGGGAGCGGCGGGTTGCAGCAGAAGCCTCGTGACGTCATATGGGGAAGCTTGTAGGGAGCGCAGTGGGGACGGCCGAATGAAAAATAAAAGAGAGCTCGTCTTTGTGTAAAGGGGGAAGGGAGAGGCAGAGGTGCGGATAGGATATTGCGAGCTGACGCAAGAGAACGACACTCTCTTTCTCTCTATCTCTCTTTCTCTTTCTCTCTCTCTCTCTGGCAACACGGCAGGCGTCCCAACGGCCGTTGCAGAGCTAATTAGAATCTGAAGAGGGCGCAACGCACAGTGGAATAAGAAAATAAAAGAGCAAGGTGCACCCAGCCCCAGAGCTAGTGCAGAACGCACAGCATTTCTCGGACTCAGAATGATAAGGTTCTATTTGACTTAAAGCAAACGTTACAGGAGAGTATTTTGATAATTTCGACAACAATATTTGAAACGAATGGACAAGGTGCAGATTAATAAAGATCAATTATTTATGTGGCTTAAAAGGGGAAGAATGAAGCCAGAATCGGAAGCACTTATAATGGCTGCCCAAGATCAGGCGTTGAGAACACAACATTATGATAAAGCGATTCTCAAAATTTCCCCCGATGATAAATGCCGCATTTGCCAGGAACACGTAGAAACCATTGATCATATTGTCTCAGTTTGTCCAATCCTAGCAAAGACCGAATACATGAAAAGACACGACAGGGTGTGTAGCTACCTCCACTGGCAGATCTGTACCGCCCTCGAAGTTCCAAACACATGCCCCAAGTGGTACGAACACTCACCAAAGCCGGTGACGTCAGTTGGATTGTGTACAATACTGTATGACCAACAAATTCAAACTGATCGCACGATAGCGGCAAACAAACCGGATATAGTCATCCGGGAATTGGAGAACAAATCGTGTTTACTTGTCGATGTTGCTGTACCTTGCGATCAAAACGTCGTTACCAAGGAGCAGAGAAACGTCTTAAAAACAAGAGTTTGGAAATCGAGATCAGCCGAATGTGGGGCGTAAAAGCACAGGTCGTCCCGATAGTTATTGGAGCTCTGGGATTAGTTCCGCAAAATTTGTGTAAGAACTTGTCTAAACTCC
>JAHLJT010009355.1:93752926-93768792 GCA_031308135.1 Acheta domesticus
GCTGAAGCAATACATAACTTTCTGTATCCACACAACACATACGAGAAAATACAATGAGGCCGCACTTACCTTTACGAACTATTAAGGTTGTCCGGTTGCTTCAATTCCAACGTTCTACTCTTTTCTAGCACAATACACTGCACACACATGCACACACTGCAGACTGGAGCGAACTGAGGCGCATTTGTTTCTTCGTGGTTATCTTGACTTCGTTTTTGTTTTAATGCGCCACCCACATGTGACTCGGCGGATATAAACTTCCTTGAGATATGGGTTGCGTCATTCAACTGCAGTCATCGAAACTCCATTCCCCTTCCCCATTCGTTCTTGTGGCGACGGACAAAACAAGAGAAAGGGAAATATGGCAAGTAGAACCTAGTGGTGCTAAAACAGTACGTACTCTCTCGCCCGTATTTTCACGCAAAATGACGCGAAAAGTACTTAAGTGTTTGAAAAAGTGTACATAATATTATTTCAATTTTTTAAGGAACAGATTTCATTAAAAGAGAAAACTCTATCCTTAATATTTTAGTTGGAGGAAGAGGCCAAAAAAGTTTGACGTTTAGCAATTTTCGAAAAATCAGAGATTTTAACGAAAAGAAGATGGGCACTATTCTCTTAAGCGTCGTTTACATCCAACAACAAAATTTAATGAAAACGATGGAAACATTTTCTCTAAAAATTTAAAATGTTTCAGGGACTTCATGTAAAGTACCCCACCAAAAAATTAAAATATGTTTCAAATTCAAGGAGCCGCGACATCGGCCAGATCGATTGGGGAATATCAATTTTGGAGAAAATCTGCTCGACGCTTTAGCCACTAGCATTGCTCACAGACGGACGGACAGACTCAGGTTTTGCCGTCATTCGATTTTTCGGTATCGAGGACCCACAAAATATGGATTCTGGCTACACAAGGTGTTAGAGGATTTTTTTTCTAAATTTAGCAACTTCATTTATCCTCTTTTCGTTAACAGGGCCCTGCAATAAGAGTTTTTCTGGCGAAAATTTGCCGATTTTCACGCAGCATTACATAACTTTCTCTCTACCACGTAAGTAGTAGCAAGGAAGTAGAAGCAAAGTTCTGAATTTGGGAGAAAATCCTCGCCATCAAAAGACAATTTATACGATATTCTTAAAGAAACACTGGGTCTTATTCTTTATTTACCGAGTCGATTCAGTGTGCGTGAGATCGGTGATGGAAAGTGTGGAACGAGTAGCGAGAGTGACGGCATTCTGTTTACTTAGTCCGGCTAAACAGCGCATCAAGGCCTGCCGTGAAATATAAATACAGCAATGCATTACTGAGGTGCTTATTTTTATTTGAAATTGTTCATGATGCCTTGTGATTCATTGATTTATTAGTGATTCCAGGCACGTGATCTGTTAAATTCATTAGTCCCGTTAGTGTAGAGCATGATTTTTTCGGAGGCGGCGGTGATCTTCTCCCGTTTGTTAGGGCACTGTTCCGGTATTCGCTTGTTGTTAATACAAAAAAAAACACGGAAACCTATCCATCAGAGCAGCTGACCCCTAGAATTCTCCTCGAGACAGCGGCTGGATTCGACCTGGCTGTCAAGTTAGTGTCGAAAATCCTGACACCATCGGACTCGAATGCTAGGACCTCTCGCTTAGAGTGACATTAGCTGATACCCTTCGCCGGTGTGCCGTGAGAGGGAAGTGTTGATTTATGAGGAAATGTGAGGGTGGAGGTGCAGGCATGTAAAATATTATTCCCTTTAAGTGAAATTCTCTCAAAAGTAAGGGAGTTTGTTTAAGGTAGCTGTGTACCTGAGAAAAATTATTCTAGAATTTTGGGTCTATTTTGTTTTCCCTTGTACATTGGATTTCTTTATGTTTTTAAAGATGAAATAATTAAAAAATATATTTGTTTATAAATAATTGGCAATAATACAAACAGATATATTTTAATCACAATTGGATATTCTAGAGAATGAACTAGAATGGTAAAATTACTGTGAAAATGAAGGAGTCAGGATTTAATTATTTGAGAAAAAAATAATTGTTTGTACATTTATTCTGGACATTTCAGTTCACAAAACTGAAACTTTTTAGTGACAGATAAACGATTCTAAATACTTCACTAGAGAAAATCATGGGTTACATGCTGCAAAAAGAATTATATTATAGAAGCCCTCGCGATCGCAACACATTGAAAGAGTTGAGTAGCGGACTACTCGGTGTCAAAATGCGTTGGTGCTAAAATTGCGTTTGTTTTTACGCATATTCTTGGAAAAGACATTTGACAGGAAAAATTTATCTTTATGCGTCATTCCGATTGTGGTGGTGGTGTTTGCATTGGAAGTGGGCCGATTTATCACGTTCGGTACGATACGGGATAAGAACAGGAAGACTAAAAGAAAGAAATAGCATCGCAATATTTACATATAAAAGTAAAATATCTATCCACTACGGCGGAACAGAGTTCATCCAGTCATTTATATCAAACACCGATTCATTTGGGTGTTTCTTAATAATTACTCTTAATGATTCATTAATGTTCCATTCAGGAACATACTGATGATATGTATGAATTAAGATAATTATGAAACTCGTATCACTTTTGCATCACTCACAAGATCTCTCGCGTTGTGGAATATCAATACGCATTTCATTACAATATAATAATTAATGATATAATTTAATTGATATTGTATATGTTTTGCAAGTTCACCACTGTCATTTATCGTTGCAGATGCCTTGAAACTCGGGGTTGACGAGATTGTCGACGGTCAAAATGTCGAGATTTAAACAGAAACATACATTTTGGGGACTCTTGGTACCGAATAAGTGTTTTTTAAACCTGTTTCTTTGCCTACTGTTGTCTTTCCTACTGTTGATTTATAAACAACACTAGCGCCTATACCATATTCGGTATTTTCCCCAAATTTCGCGAACGATCTGGCTTGACTCAAAGCCCTCTAAATCTGAAAATAATCTTTTAATTCTGATGGCTACTTCACATAAGCCATTGAAACATTTTCAAAAATCACACGTACTCTAACAATTTGGCTTCGCTTTCGCTATGCTTCGTAGCCTTGCAGCCTTGTCTCATTAGGCTTTCTTAGAGGATTAGTTAGGACTATTAGGAATACATAACCTAATATTATTATTTCTATAATTAGTAATTTCTAATTTATTATTATTACTATAATAATAATAATTATTATTATTATTACCAGTTACAAAAATAATTTCCAAAGCGCAACTAAAGAAAACTAGGTAGCCTGCGACCTTGAGAGAGGTGTTTAAGATTTCTTTACATACCCAAAAACTCCGGAGAAAATCGAAAAGCGTATGGTTTGGTTCAGCAACATTTTTTCCAGCTTCCTAAGGAGCAGTTCTAGTGACTGTCTCTGCAATGCTTAGTGTTCTTCAATATCTTGTACTTGTAATACAATATCTTGTCCCAGTCTTTCGAATAACCCGAAAATTTGTACAAGTTCTTACATAGATTGTGCGTAAGAAACTCCAGAGCTCCGAAAACTAGCCCGGCGCCGCTAGCCGAACTCCGTAACTACGCCGCGTGATGTCATGGAGGTTCAGTCACTCGAGACAACGCGGGTTCTGGTTGGGTGACCGTCTGTGAACCCCGGGATCTAACGGTGCCAAGCCCCTAGCCGAAGGGATAAAAGAAAATGATTGTCGATTTCTGACTAGATGAAAGAAGGATTTCTCCTAACATTCAACGCCAGTATGTAGTTATAAATAGAACATGATACAACAAATGTTACACAACAAATTGTAAAATGACTTGGAAAAAAAAGAACAACTATCAATTCCGGCTGTGATTTTACGACCTACATCTACTGATTTCGATTTCAAACTCTTGTATTGAAGACATTATTATTGTGATTATTATTATTACTACTTCAAATACTTCCGACCGTTGTTGGAAACAGTTCGGATTGCTCTAAATTTGGCCCTGAACTTCCCCATTTCATCTCATGCAAAATCCCCGTATAAACTCATGCATTGACGAGCCAGACTTCGCGTATCGCAAACGGACTTGCCTGCGATAGGGATGTCTTTAACGAACTTAACAACGTAACACTAATGAAAACAGTGCTCATAATGGCGCAGATGAGCTTCAAATGGGAAATACATCACCACGAGTCACGCGCCACAATTCAATTATCATGTTCAACCCAAACGCAGCTCCTACAATATCACACAAAGCCATCATGTAATTGGATAGTGGACGCAAGTATGAGAGTCGTTTAAATACTTCGATTCGTTTTCGTTCATCGGGCCATCAGTGATAATCGTAATGGACACGAATTAAATCTGCATTCCAATATGCATTATTGCAAATGCACGCTAACGAAAATTGCGAATGTTTGGGAGTAATGCATTTCCGTTGAATGATGACTGCTACACGGCGTGTTGGATGTGTCAGCGTGGTACCGATTGTAGACACGGTGAAATATAAGAGACAGTTGCCATCTGTCCGAATCTTCGCAGATGTTTTCTAATAAGTGCACAAGTTGTTCGTTCACAATTTAATTTTATTTAATGTTAGCTTTATATGATTAGTTTTGTAAAACCATTTGATAAATAATTTATCGTGAACCACGTCGTTCATGCTTTTTTCGTTTAAGGTACAGTTTCAACAAATAGAGTTTTTAAAGTATCAACTATCTAATAATCTCCGAGTGTCTAAATAGGGGCTAGTTCATAAATAATATTCGGTTCCCTTAATGATTATAGTATTAAAATGAATAAATAAATTCCAAAGTATAATTTCTATCTTAAAAAATCTTTAAAAACTCTATCTTAAAAAAATAGTCCGCTGAGGTTCACATATAGCCAACATGAAGTCGCTAGGTGTCGAGTAATAACAGATATTGATGATCCAATGAAAAGAGACTGCTGGAGGGAATTTTTAGTGTGTTCTGAAGTGCATTAGTATGTATACAGTGCATCTTTTCCCTTTTAATTAAATTACCGAAAAAAACTGTTGCAACTACTTTTTTAATATACTCTAATCTTCTCAACTGAATAAATACCTCATTAAAATTATGTCAGGTTTTTTATTTAATCACATACCCTCGTTGATTTGCTCTAGGTGTCTCACTAGAAGATAATTAAAATACATTTTTGCTTTCTACAAATAATTTATAATTTAAAAACATTAAATAAGAAGTAATGTCTTTATTTTAAAGTACTACAGATGCGCCACCAAATACGGACAAACAGAATTCATTTTTAAACAAAACTTATTAGCAAAAAAAATTAAATATAATACAAAATCCTTTGACATGGTCCACGGGGAACATCTAAAGACAACAATCACGCAATATACCTCCTTTGCGTCAATATTGTATAGGTTTTAGTCCCAATTTGCTTTCTCACTTCTATTTATATATAAAATGTCTATAATTTTGTCCGACGTTGCGCGCCATTGTATCGGTTCCGCCACTGTTCACTTACGCGCGCGCACGCATTCCACTCGCCTTTTACTTATTATTAATTACTAATGATAATGATTCTTTTAGCATTGGATGCGGCCCGATTACAAAAAAAAAAATTATAGGTCGAAGGTTGGTGCAAATTTCCAATACTGGATGAAGACCTGCTTTCATTTGCATTACCACCCGGTATTTCCAAAAGTACAATGACAACTCCAATTTCAGTTTGAAAACAAAATAACAAACACCTGGGTTTGGTTGCTCTTTATTCCGTTATCTCAGGGTATATCCACTCTGCTCTGCCAACAAAACATTAACAATATTCCACGACAACATCAACAAATCAAAACAACAAAAAAATAAACACTCATCCACACAATACGTACAACACATTCTTCTACACTGAGACATGCGCATTCTCCTTAGTGGCCATTTTTGTAATTAAGCTTATCATAATAAATTATTGACATGCTTGGCCTTGATACATGAGAAACCTTTCGTCGTATTTACCATGTGCGTTTGCAGTTCACTTCCCTTTGGTTGCGGTGTTGCAACTGCGCCCGTCTTCTGCGACGTCCAAGACAGCACCCCAGGCACAGGTTGCGTCGACCACCATGTAATTAAACACGACTACATTTTCATCTAACACTGCAAAACGGATTTGCGATCTCTTCACTTTTACTATGCAATTTCCTACGTAAATCAACTCGCGGTGTGTTCGCCTCCACGACTAGAAATCATCTCACACTCCATTAAAAAAGAACTATCACGATCCGCTCACCTCCGAGACTAAAATCATCTATCACTACTTAAAAAACTCACGATATATGCGCCTCCACGACCGAGAATCATCTGATGGCATATCAGAACTTGCGGTCCGCTCACCTTCGTGACTGGAAATCTTCTGCGGAAAAGCATTGTTGAGATTCTTCACTAAAACGTTTCCTCGACAAAACACACTCTCTCCGTCATTTGTCCGTCTTTATTGACATTCAATAGTTCTAATTTACGCCTCTTCGGCGTCCCCTTAATTAGAGGTATTGACCAAAAATTCCCAAAAATTCCGTTTTAGCTGCTTATTTGTCCGAAACATCAAAATTTCACATTGTTCAGTCCGAGGATTCGTAATTTTCTAACCCACTAGCAGCAGAGATTATCTGTCAACGTCTTTTGAAACTGGCGGAACACAGTCACTCTGTTGAATAAAAAAAACACACTTGCCGCCTTATAAACTATGTGCGGCCCTATACAAAATTGTTCTTAGTTTTTCTGTAAGCTATGCATGATCTTGAACTAGCATTTATTTATCGCGGCATCCCATACACAAAAATGTCCGCACGCCATTCTGCAGTCATTCGTTGAATCTGCTATAGTCCCTTCTTGCACAAAAGCATTCGCCTCCTATAGTCGGCTTCCTCTGCGACGATTTTTCATTATGTATGGATACAAACCATTACAATAACCACCTCCAATCTTTGTCTGAAGCGGCCCGAATGCAGGACGCAACGTATTTGAGTCCGCGTCGGTGAATGCTGCCTCAATGGTGGACCATAATAACGTCACATTTGGATGTCGAGACTTTTTGAATACCCTTTCAACTACGCTCCATACGTAATAATCTAAAGGATTTAAGTCGGGACTGTTTGGAGGCCAAAATTCCTTTGACCGAAACATGTCCGAATTGTATGACATCCAGTTCTGAAGCAAATGGCTCGTGTGAACCGGTGCACCATCTTGTTGAAAAACATACGGCGTTCCAGTCGCTACTGTTTTCATCGAAGGCTTCACAACAATGATTAACGTTGAGATAAACTTCCTTTGTTACAGTTTCTTTGTTTAAAAAAATATGGGGCATGACATGACCCTCGCTCGACACAACACTTAACACATGGACACTGGCGGAAAATTTTATTTTGGCAATCATGGGGACATCCTCTGGATCATTTGCGAGCCAGCGATCATTTCTTCGGTTGGTTTTTTCGTCAACCGTAAAAATCTTCTCATCAGAAAAGAATCTGATTCGTCCCGCAGCATCATTTTTTAATGAAGTCAAAAGCAAATTTCAGCGTCTTTTTGTTCTAGCTTCTCTTCGGAGAGCATTTGTCTTACCTTCAACGTGTAGGATTTGTATCGAAGATCTCCTTCGGCAATCCTGCGGATTGTTGGTTCGCTTACACCAATAATGATCGCAATGATTGCCTTGGTTTCACGGAAATCAGCGCTTGAGCTCTTTCAACAATTTCTGGCGTCTGAGTGGTCCTGCAAATGCGGTCCTTTTAGTGACGCTTCCTCGCCGGTACGCAAGAATGTTCATTTGACTGTTCTGAAGCCCGGTATTTTGTCACAACATCATAAACTGTAGATTTTGTATTGTTAAAAAGTTAAATATCTCCTTAGCTGAGCGGCCAGCGCGAAGGCCTTCGACAATTGCAGCTCTTCTATTATATTCCGCACTTCGTTTTAACCTCGTGGCCATTTTGAAACTGTGATAATTTACTACAAACGTTAGGCAATGTAGTGCTACAACAACGTTCTCTGGCGGAACTTCAATATGGCGGGAAATTTAAATTTAAATTTGTCCGGATTCTGTTGACGCATCCTGTATAAGTTCTTAAATACTAATAAAGGAACTATATTTTATCCTCCAGTCGTTATATTTAAGATTTTCAGCGAACACAATAATATCAATAAAATTTTAACAAATAAACTATTTTTAAATCGACGTCGATAACTGAACACTATACACTTTCTCAAGAAATTTAAATGTCTCTTGCATATTGGGTCTTCACTTGCATGTTATAAATAAGTTGTGAAACAAGTGGTAGGTACAAATTGTATCTGTAATTAAAAATCGAAATAAAGCTATACGAAAAGAGATCGGAAGAGAGTGCAAACCGGAAATGACAAAGACAGCCATTTCATTACTACTAACAAAATAAACTAAATCGGAAAAACGCTAGCTAACGCATGAAGTGTTCAAAAATAATGTAAAAGTGAAGCAAAAGCGAACCCCCAAAAAAAGGAAGTGACTGTGCTATCAAATACTGCAATCATAAGTGATAAGCGACCGCAATCATAAGTAATTGCGACTGAAACCCGCGGGCGCTCATAAATGAAACAATGATGACAATAAATGAAACATTGAGCAGATAAAATGTAAATAGTGTAAATAGTAATCAGTGCACAACAAGGACGTGACAGTGACACCTGTGCTTAGAGTTAGGCCATTTCAGCTACAATTTCGCTAAGATAAAAGCAATAAGGACGTGACAGAGTCGCCTATGAAGTAAGTTTAATTAGATGTAGGTTGTTGAAGTAAAAGAGAGGAAATCCTCAGACTACTATAAATAACGCAAGAAAGGTCCTGACACAATCCTGAACTCTCCAACCAACCAATGTATAAATACTATGTGGTGCAAAACTACCACCATTTATAAAAATTGTTCTGTCGACAATAAACGCTACTTAAACATGAAACAATCATAAGGGAACCCGGCAAAAGTTTCCAAACTTAACAGAATGTGTGGCACGTTAACGGAAGAGCTCCTCAACGGAGCAGGCCGTAAAACAACTGTGGAAATCATATCCGTCAGATCTTCACGCATAAAATATTTCATCGTTAAAGTTCATGCATATAGCTGAATTTTATGATCTATTTAAATGTTTTGTGATATAGTTCAAACGATACACGGGCAAATGGACGAGTGAGTGGGGAATTGTTGAGCGGGCAATTAGTTGGGCGATCGATAGGGTAGGAGATGGGGTGGGTGATGTGGCGGTCTATTGGAAGGCGATTGGGGGGGCTATTGGGCAAACAATTGGGCAAGTGTATGGGCGGGTGTTTGGGCAGGCGATTGGGAAGCGTTTGGTGGGCAGTTCGGCAGTCAAATTTAGGAGCGAGTAAACGGCCTTTTCAAAGAAAGTTAGGTTTTCCGGTGCTTGGACGGTCCGGTAGAGAATCAGGTTGGGCGAGAGTGCGGATGCTTGGGCTGCATGTAGCGAGTGCCTGGGTGGGCGATTGGGAGGGCTGCGGGATTGGAGGCCCCGGGGAGGGCATGTGGTAGCGATGATGGCTCCCGAAGGAAATCAATGCCCCACGCCCACACCCCCACCACTGCTCCATCTTCGCCTTGCCCCTCATTAGCCTCGCGGTGACCGCCTCACCCCCACCTCACCAAAATGTCCCCTCCCAAGGTCTGTGTTCGACGATCACCATCGATGATTGTTGTTCACGTGAGATCTGCGTCAGGGTATTTTAACTTAAACACGTATTTAACTGGACGAATATTTTCAAGCCGATTGAATCAGCCGAGATATCTGGGGAGTCTTCGACAAGTCTTCCACAAGTCGACCAGCAAGACAGCGCTGAATCTCAAGTTCTTGCTGGAAAGTTGGAACTCTTTCCTCCGAACACTACAACGAACAGTGCACTTACGTGACTAATAAACACATTCACAGATGCGGTCAGATTCACGAAATAATCAATCCCAACTTTGTGTCCTGTAACCGCGAGCCCTGTATTCCATCACCTCACGCACCACTTTCTGGCAACCCCACCATCCCGTATCCTCACAACACCTTCTTCAACCCCGTCATCAACTGATGTCACTGCAGTCCCTCTGAACGGGAGGTCCTAGGTTCGAATCCCGAAAGTGGCAGTATTTTTGACACTAGCTTGTCAGCTAGGTCGAATTCAGTCGCTGTCTGGAGGAGAATCCTTACAGCCGGCTGCTTTGGTCGGTAGTTTTCCGTGGTTTCTCCGATCAACACCAGGCGAATGCCTGAGCAGTACCCCAACAAATGGGCCACGGACCGCGCACGATCTTTCCTTCCTCTTCCTTGTCCTGTCCTCTCCCCTTACACACACACTTACAGTAACATGCACTACACTACCACACATGCCGAGAGACCGGTCTGGAGCTTACAGCTTGATCCGGCTGGGGCGGTGCCCCGCTGGCACCTGGTTGTGTGGAAAACCCCGCTAATCGGCAGTAGGTCGGCGCCAGATCTCGCCATCCAGCAGGGAAAAGATCACCGCCACCTCCCGAGAGAAAACGCGCACTACACTTACGGGAGTAATGACCTAAGTAGTTGACGCGCCTGGAAACACGAACGAATCAATCAAACAACCTGCCCTCCACTAACCCGCAATCCCCAACCCATCTCCCCTGCATCTTCACAACCTCGTGCCCCGAATCCTCGCCACATCTGCTCTCCTGCACGTCGCCTGCCCCCAACGCCGCGCACCTCACGTCAGCGTCGGACACCGCCCGCTGTCCGCGTGCGCGCGCGCGCTCGCAATAAAATATGTGCAGGCAGGCAGGCGCCCGGCCGGCGCGGGGCCTTTCTTCAATTTACTCCTAAGCCTGCTGTAATTCGCACGCGTCGGAATTATTTATGGCGGCCGAGCGCCGGGGGAAATGAAAGCGGCGCAACAATAACGCACGCGTCGACGCGGCGCCTCGGCCCAGACAGCGCGGGGAGGTGACGTCGCAACGGCGCGCTCCCGGCAACGTCGGGATCCGATGACCGGCTGAGATGGCTCGGGGGCACAACCGTTACCACTGCAGCGTTTCTGACACGCCGACTCTGGGCTACAAGTTCCGGTGGTAACATATTCGACACTACAGTATACCTCGACCAACTTGAGAATGAGTTTACAGGAGTGCGCCACCGTCTGTGTTTACAGAAGAAACGTCAGAGACGGAAATATAAGGATACTCAATTCAAAATTAATATGGGACCGTGCCAAACTATTGCGAAAAAAAGCGCTATTTACATCGTTGCAAATCTAGTAATTTATTTCTCATCAATATTTTAATTGTATTTGGACATGTCTGGACCTCATATTGGAAGAAATGAAAGTATACTTTTCTCTGCAAAACGATTCATTTTCAAACTATTTCTTTTGATGAACAGTAACATTCATATAAATCGTTTAATTTAACTTAAGTAGTTTCTCCGAATACATACCAAATAAAATTCTTTTTCATGTAGAAGTAAGTAAGAAGAAGTAACTACCGCCGTAATGAAGAATATTGTAGATACTTATGACAGTGAAGTTAATGTTTTGGTACTTTATTGCATACCTAACAAACCGCCTAAAGCCTACAAAAAAAGATGAATGAAGAAGAATACAAAGTGTTTAAATTAAATGAATAAGTTTTAAAAATTCAATATAAATAGAACCTTTTATTACATTATTGTAGTAGGACGGTGAAAAGTAAAATAAACAACTTAAAGGGACAAAAATAAAACAGTCAGTGCAAATCTTGCATGATGTGTCTCTGAAGTTATATTTTATCACCTGCTCACAACATCTATGGAGGCCATGGTGATTCCATAGAAGCAGTCTCTGAACTCGCTTCACGCTCCTGGCGACTTTTGTTAGCGAAACTAACTGTACAAATCCGTGTTTACACTGTTAGTTCCATGACGCGCCGCAATCGCATCCTTCATTCTTCGCTTGTTCGAGTTATAACGGCAGCGCATAAGCGACTCTGACAGTTCAATGCGCTCTTGTCACACATTACCTACGCACATGACACCACCTGCAAGACCGATACATGAAACCTCAAAACATTAACTCTTACCGACAGGCGATCACACGACTTAATATCATGTTCATAACCTTCGCCACACTCGAACTTTATCGCCTCAGCGACTGCGCGTGAATCAGATGAGTGGCAACCGTGGTGAGAAAGTAAACAAATCTTTGCAACCCGATTGCTTCAGAGCAGGCCATATGACGTACCACAGCACGAGGCGAGAGAACTGAGTCGCCTATACACTGCCGATACTGAAGCTAAATTGACCCATTAGGTTTTTAACTGACCTCGTCAAAGAAAATGTAATTTTATTGTAAAAGGGTAGGTATATGATTTCTGTTTCAAGAACAGTCTCTTGTTTCCATCTGTGGACAAATACGTACGGCAAATATTAACAATGTAAGTGGAGATATCCTTATATACTAGTATTCGGGTAACCTGCATTCTTCTGTCCATGTTTCCATTTGTCTACGAACGCATCCCTCAATCACGGTTAGAGCCTTTCTCGCCCACTAATCGAGACAAATGAGGTTGTGGGAGGATGAGTTCGAGAGATAGAGAGCAGTGGACTTTTCTTGCTTTTCGAGACGTTTGTTCTCCTCCCCCCAACACCTTCAATAGTTCAACTTACATGGATCGAAGGACCAGCTTTTAAACAGGTTGCATCTGTGTATTGAATTACTGCTATTACGGTTGGGAAAATAAGTTTGCAAATGACACAAGAAAAACATATATTAAATTTAAGCACTAAATACTACAATGTTTAACAAACGGTTACATATATACATCCTTTATTGCTCGAGTCGGAGAACACAAGCTCGAGGAAATTGTGTTTGAAACAGTTGCTGCCCAACGCCTTCTAAACATCTTCACGTAACGCGTGGCGCCGCCGGCGTTGCCACGTTGCGCCCGCCTCAGGGAAAGCGGGCGGAAAGGTTGCGCTGTAAAAACAATCTTATTGGCGCTCGTCAGAAGCACCGTTGCAACACATTCACTAGCACTGTGGTACTGTCAACATTATCAAGTTCTGTCCGCCTTAGGAAACGCGGAGCAGGAAGGCTTGCAGTGCAAAACCGAATTTGTATTGGCTTTCGTCAGAAACACCGTTACAACACACTCACTAACACTGTGGTACTGTCAGCATTATTAAGTTCTGCCCGCCTTAGGAAACGCGGAGCAGGAAAGCTTGCAGTGTATAAACTGCTCATTTTAGTTACCAAAACACTACACTTGAGAAAATAAAGCAAGCAGCACGCGTCGAAGACAACGGCTGCCAACACGCCATTACGATCCTTTCTGCAGCAAGACTCAGATCAGACTGACTGTGGCGTCGGGTGACGCAGGAAGGAAAGAGGGGTCGCAGCCAATGAACGTGCGTCATTGGTAATTGTGAATTGCTAAATAAGTTTTAAGCGTTTGAGTTTAATAGATTTGGTTAGCATTTCAAAGTAGATTTTGAAATTGTTGAATTTTGAAATTATAAATTTGTTTGAACTGATGCGTTTTTCATTTGCTTTTATAACAGTGATTACGAATTCGCGGAAGCGATGTGGCGGCTTATTGTTGTCTTCGATTTTGTGCCGGAATTAAGAATGGATGTACTGCACAATTATTTTACGGACGTGCCTTTTAAATTTTGTGGAGTTGTATTTGCTCCACTGTCCCCCCAGAAATATTGTAATTAATTATTTATTTATTAATTTATGTAGTGTGCTCCGACAGAGGTGTAATTAAGGCACGTCGGTCTCTTGAGGGGGAACTGATGATTACTGTGTGATGAATGATGAATGTGTTCGGATCCATCCAGAAGATTCAAAGAATTTTCTCAAAAAAATATTTTTGCGTGTCTAACGCTGCAGTTTAGCGGTGGCCGCGCGAAACACGTGACCCAACGCAATAGCCTCAGTCGTCACCACAACCAGCTATGATGACAGGCAAATGTGTCGCCAATGAGGCGGCTCACGGCAATCAGGCGATGAATGGCACAGGTCACTGGAGATTGTAGCGCCAGGACACCGGTGTTCATAGTATTCAGTCCAGTAAGTGGATTGCTCCTACGAAAAAGTTTCATCGTCTGCTTTGTCAAGCTATAGAATAATTAACGATTTATAGGATTTTTTTGTTATATGAAGCATGAAAGACAGTGCTGCTGGGATAATCTTCATTTATAGGACAATTTCAACAATCAAATTATATGCTAATATATATATATATATATATATATATATATATATATATATAAATGGAATCATATGCTGTAGAATTGAACTTGCAAATATTAAAATGTTGTTTAATAATCCACCTGATAACACACTGAAATAATTTCTCTTCATAAAAAGTCTTGTAGAAGCTTTCGAATTTGGTTCTCCAAATTGGTAGAAGCCATATGCTGAAAGAACATCCAAGAAGAGTTGCGAAGGGTTTTTATTGTTTTTGTAATTTCTTTTACTTTGGAAACGTTAGAGTGTATTACTGCTCGATACCGTACGATTGAATACGATACGCTCGGTACAGTTCCCCAGGGAAATCTATTTCGTAGCAAGATCCTCAGAGAAGAATGTAGAATGTTCTTTAATATCGACAGATATTTGGTTCGTAATTAGTATAGAAACATGTATTTGGTTGATGGTGATGGTGAAACACCACTCAAGCGGGAATATTATTTATGGTGGCAGACCTGGAAGTCTGAGAATACTAAGGGGTGATTGTTATGGTGATCTTGGCAAGGATTGCAGATTAAAATTCTACCTGTGTTGTGTTGTAGCCTGGTGGGATTTACCACTCACCACCAATTGCCTCTCCAACATTATCTCGTCTTCTCTGGTCTGCCTATGCAACATAGGAGTCTGGGTAAGTCACACGTTACACATGAACATATCATAGTTGGCTTCCCTCCGGTAATAGTGTGGGTCAGGCGAGTGTGTTGTATTACGTCTAACGGAATAATTGGAACATCCTTACGGAACGGTGTCCAGCCTAACGGTATCCAATGGCCATGCTACTTCCGCTGGCAAATTAGCGGTCTAGCATTTGCGGACTGCACTAAAGCGTAGTACAATCTACATTACGAAAATGTTTTATGCCCGATGTTTTATTGTGGGGGAACCATGGATAGTGCCATTGTGGCCGCGCCTGTAGTTCATCTCAGCCGGCAGGTGAATGTATCTAAATGCATCGAGCTCACGAAAATGCGGAGCAGCCTCTTAAGACGAAGTTTGCTTTTTCTCGGCACACTGGAAGAAGTAAGAGGGAAAAACAGATTAATATGACCTATGATCTACTTACACCATTTCGGAAATCGGTGATCGGAAAAGGTTGGGTCTGTGTTTACACGTTTCATGCATCGTTTCTTTTCTCCAAACCGTCATTTTTTATGAAGATTTATTTTAGCTGAAGTTCATTGTCAGCACAGTCACACATTTTAACCGCCGCAAAACCGGTTGGTCTGCTGAATCAACTTTAAGTAAACAGTGCTAAACGACAGGATTCCTAGAAAGTACTTCCCATGAAAATACGTATTTTATTCCTCGGAATGGTAATTTACTTTGATTGTTGAATAATGTAACAACGTGATACCTCAATGCCAAATATATAAATTGGATTTAAATGTATGTAAATATATAACCTAACCTAACCTGTTGTGAACATAATTTAAAAATGTAAACATTTTGCAGTCGCTGATGACTTTGTTGATTTAAATCGAACTAAAATAAATAAATACATTAATTAATAAGTCTGTGATTACATTTTAGTCTCCTGTAAAATAGAGATTGTCGTAAACTAACCCTAGGTGTTTTGTAGTGAGCTTACGCGTACACTAAGTTGAAATATACATTTCATCCACTTAGATCAGGGGTCCTCAAACTACCGCCCGCGGGCCACATGC